>CAHIKZ030000616.1:752500-809453 GCA_903632075.3 Acanthosepion pharaonis | reverse complement strand
TATAAACTGTTTCAATCAAAGTCTTCATTTCATAGACAGCTATTTCAGCTAATAGGTATGTGCCAAAACATTATGACTACCTGCCTGATAAGTTGTTGTTGGTTCTCCATATGCCCCCAAAACAGCTTTTACTGAATCAAACATGGACTCTACAAGACCTGTAAAGATTACCATTGGGATCTTGAAGCAAGATATTAATAACATGACTACTGAAAGTTACATGGTGGATATTCTGCAGAGTGAATTTGTTGGTTTAACACATCCTATAAGTGTTCAGTGGGATCAAAATCTGGAGTCTGCAATGGTTAGGGCAACATAGTGAAATATTCATGTTACTGAAACCATTCCCATATAACATGCAGTGTGCCAAGGCACATTGTCCTGATAAAAGATGCCACTGTAGATGACTGTTGATATCTCAGGGTGCAGCTTATGACTCAAAGCAGACTTCAAGAACTATAGGTTCATCCAGGCTCGTTGCTAGAGTGTTTGACTTTGGGGGTAGGGAGGGGTAAGATTTTGCATGCTAAAATAGTTTACGTCATTTTCACAGCAAAGAAGGAAGCAAATGATTTTCTGGAGGTGGATGCCCCCTCTACCCGATCCTAACCTGATGATGGACCAGAGTAAACCAAAGTAAACTTTGGGTAAAAATACATCAGAAGATTCTTATCACATTTGATAGGAGTACAAGAATATGCTGAGATTACACAGAGAACATTTTGTTAGCATTTACATTTTCAGAAAATGTTTAAAAACTTCTTTTTTTTTTTTCAGCAACATGTAATGAATGAATCAACAAATCACTTCAAAACAAGGTGAAGAGATGAAACTTCTGTCTTGAAATATTAGCAAAATCTTTGAGCTCAAATTTGAGGCTGTAAAAATTAAGGTCACAGCTAAAATCTATTATAAAAAAAAACTGATTTTGTGTCACATTGTTTGCATGTGATTTTGCATGCATCTATTTATTTGTGCCATTTAATGGATACAAATACACACAATTTGAATGTTTGAAATAAGACATTGGAATAATACATTCTCCTCCTACTCAGTTTGGACAACCCCTACCATGGGATGATCAATAAAATCAAAGTTAAAAAAAAAAAAATCACTAATTTTTTTAAACTCTAAAAACAAAATCAAATAATTATAAGATTTTATTGAGCATTTCAGAAATTATACAATAATAAAATAATAAAAGTTTTTTTCCTAGTATCTGTCTATATTTTTGAGATCAGGTATTATGTACACTATTTACATTATTCAGACT
This sequence comes from Acanthosepion pharaonis, assembly GCA_903632075.3. Lineage (NCBI taxonomy): Eukaryota > Metazoa > Mollusca > Cephalopoda > Sepiida > Sepiidae > Acanthosepion > Acanthosepion pharaonis. Next base: position 808,180 of record CAHIKZ030000616.1, on the reverse strand, counting down.
ATTATCCTCATCTTTGTCGCCATATTTATTACAAAATTTCGGCCGCTGTACACTCCGACCTTCTTCAGGTAGTTGGAATGTCGAACTGAACCCTTTATTTTGCTCACTGGGGTAGACTGTTCTAGTTCCACATGCCATGTTTTAATGGATGTCAGTTAAATCCAGTGACAAGACCCAAAGAGTTTGAGTTCAATACTCGGTTAAGGCAGTGGAGAACTTGGAGAGGGGAATTAACAGGAGATAACTGATATCCATTAAAACATGGCACATGGATCTAGAACAGTCTACCCCAGTGAGTGAAATAAAGGGTTCAGTTCGACATTCCAACTACTTGAAGAAGGCCGGAGCGTACATTGGCTGAAACGTTGTAAATAAATATGGCGACAAAGTTTTTTTTTCTAATTTTGTAGAAATATTTTAGTCCTGTCATTGAATTAAAACATACATGTGTACACAGACTTCCACACTATTTAACTGACATTGAAATATATCAGTGTTGCAAGGGCTAATTTCACTGTCTCGGTAAAACCCCTGGGTAACAGGAAAAGAGTATAAACCCTTTCAAGTCAATTTTTATGACTCCTCTTGTGTTTAAATTGAATATGTTTCCTAATAAATGTAGTAGTTTAAATGAACAAGCAATTTATATTTGAAATTTGATCATCTGACCTTCAATAAAGTAACATGTAGCAAACTGGTACAACTCATAAGATGACTGATCAGTTGGGAAAATAACAGGAGGACCAGGCAAAGATTAACAGAGATTTCCATGCTTTACACATCTTTTCTAGATTTCCCATATATATATATATATATATATATATATATATATATAATTACTTCAAACATTACTTTTAGAGGATAGCCGCATTTGAGTAGAATGTTCCATTTTGGATTAGAAATAAAAATTCATTAATTCTTTAGAAATATATATCATTATTATGAACCTGTATAAATTGAAAGTAAAAGCAGGTTCCTGGTGGAAAATTATCAACTAATGTTTTTTAAGTTTTTATATTGCTTTTCATGTGTCTTATTTTAGACATTTTACCAAACACCTACATATTTTTCAGGGCTCTAACAAGCTTCTTCACAAAAACAAATATGATTTATGTGTATTTCTCTTTCTTAACTACTCTTATACTTTGTAATAAGTTATGCAGAATCCTTCTTTTTTTTCTTTGAATCTTGTAAATATTTAATAAATTTAATTTGGCACAAGGCTACAAGTTTGGAGCTTTCAGTAAGGTTCAAACTCACTAAACTGTCACAAAGAATCTACTCATGTTACATTCACTTGTAACTTCACTTGTACTCTATTCAGAGTTAAAATCCTAAGACAAGTGAGGACAAGAGTTATTTCCCCTATATCTTTGGAAATGACAGCTAACTAAACTTTTTGAATAACTTTAATAGGGGGGTTTTTGTAAATTACCAGAATCCCCCCCGATTAAAACGGATTTTGATTAGTACATTTTTTTATTAATGTACTAACAATTTTTATTGAAAAAAATGAAAGAAACACAAGGAAACCGTATAGTATCACATCAAATTTTATTAGCATAGAAAATCATCTTGACTTTAAGGTATTGTTCATTCTGAACAATGTACCAAGATATGCTATTCTTAGTGACTTCACCTATAAATACTACATATCTCTTATAGATTTTGGATCATTGTGTAATGTGGTATAATGGATATCGGCTTGGAATAAGAAATCGGAAAGTTGAGTGCCAGTTGAGTTTGTTACATTCATTTACACACAAATACCCTTGGGAAAGGCATGAATCCATCTCTTCCCCACTAGCTATGGGCCGAATAGCAAGACAGACTGGGTTCTTTAGCCTTCATTGGCAACTAGTCTACTGTAGAAAGAAATGGCAACGAACTGCAGGAAAAATCTTCTGCCTCATCAGTCATGTATCAAAAGAGACATGATCGTCCAAGTATGTAATCACATATGGCATTTAACTGACAGACTGTAATTGTTCAATTTAATGCCTACTATCTCAGGCAAACACTGAAACAGGCAATCAAAGTATCAATTGAAGAGAACCTAATTTCTCTTGGAGAATTTTGTAAAAATTATCTTTGGTATGTAATGGAAACAATAGATGACTTAATGTTACTGAAAATATTGGGAACTGTTTGAAAACATATCCCATCAACCGGCATGAACGATTTGGTTGTTTTTCTCCAAACAAATGAAAGATGGTGGTTTTAATAAATTATATCTAGAAAATCACACTTAAAAGATTTTAGCAGCAATGATTAGAATTTAGAAAGTTTGAGAGTTTAGGAATCTATAGGTGATGTGTCAAATGAACATGCTCTTCCTTCTCTGTGAAAAATAACTCAAGAGGAATTTAAGACTTTTTGAACAGTTAAAACTTTGAAACAAGTAATATGCTAAAGACAACAGAGACATAAAATGTAGCAGCCAAATTTGCTACAATGTGGAAACGGCTGTGCACTCAAACTATGAGATGCACAAAAAAAGGCAAGAAGGTAAAAAAACTTAACCAAATAACAGTCAGTATTTTTGCTGTTTTTTTTTCTAAGTAAAATGCTCCTTTTCAGTAAATTTAAAAATCCTAAGAAACTTTTTAAATATCCTTTGTTAATACAATGTTCCAAATTTCCTTTAGAAATCATTTCCAAATTTTTAAAAACAGAAGTTCAGGACTAATTATATTATTGACCATAATTCTTTCAGTTTGATTAAAATAGTTTCAATTAATATGCTATGTTTTGTGGAGTCTGTTGCAAAATTTGGTTGGAAGCACAAACAGGAAAAGAAAGGTAGTACGAGTCCAATAGGCTCACTAGACAAAACAAATCCACACTTCTTGCCTCGATCTCCAACATGCCACTCTACATCTGCCACAAAAAAAAAAAAAAAACGAACTCTGTTAAATGAGCATACCATGTTTTTATGCAACTGATCAGCCAATGAGTGCCCAGAACCAGCCAATAAAAATGGCTACAAGTGATACCACCACTTCCATCAGCACAAAATTGTCAGATTCACCATCCGTCCAAAGCTCATCGATTTGCCATCTCCATACTCCCTTGCAAAACATACACGCAACTCTGGCCCTTTTGGATTGCCGAGGTTAGTCACCATTACAGACTCATTAACCAATAAATAATATATACTATGATTTATTGATGTTGGTGTTCTCTATTAAATAATATTTAGTACATCTTTAGGCATGTCATTATACATAAAGATTGTTTATGCAGAGAAAGAAAAGAAATATAAGCTCACCATACAGATTATATGAACAGGAGTTTCTAAGCTGATGGAGATATAACCCAAAAATCAGGTTAAATTAGAGCTCCATGATTTTTGACTTTTTACAATTCTGGCCATACTTTATAATGTAAGTCTTTTGAAGTATCTTGTGAACTTAACATTTTATTCAATTTTTAGTCTACCATTCATAAAGAGTACATCTGAAAAGACTAAGAGATCTGCAGTCTATACAGCATCAGGATGGCATTTAAAAACACTTCTACCCTTCAGAACTGTGTAGTCTATTTCATGCAGTTGTGTCAAGGAATACAAATGTGAGACCAGCTATCCCTAAAAGTAAAGGAACATCAAAAGGCTGTAGTCTGGGGAGAGACACTGAAATTAGACACGACTGATCATGTATGGAAGGAAAAGAAGCAGCATGGAATAACATCAAGATAAACAATAACACTGAAGGATAAGACAACTGAAAGAATTAGCACACATGTTAGACACTGACAACTTCCTCAGTAGACCTAGGAGAGTGATGAATAACATCTGGGAGTCTCAGATTTACAAAAACAAAAAACAAAAAAGAAATTCACTCAAAATTTTCCACCACCTGAGTAGAAATTAAAGCCCCAAAATTACACCACTGAGTTGTCCAAGCTTAATGGATTAAAGTGTTGTTTAAAGTGATTGCAGCTGTGAATCCAATCCCAGCTTCAAGTAGTATGGAAAAGTAATATACTCTGATTCAGTGGAAGAAACAGACAAGTGACAAAAAGGCAAATAGACTATTAGATTAATAGAGTATTAACTGATAAGAGATATCCTGTAAGTATGGAAAGTTGAATGAGCACAATCCACCACCAATGACTGAATAAAGGATTTGGTTCAAAATTCCAGGAAGGTTACTAAGTGCAACAGACATCTGAAGAAGTCAGGAGAATACAACAGCTGAAACATTGTAAGCAGATAATGAGTATAATCCCAACAAATAATAATAATAATAAAACAATAGTTAAGAGATTCAAAACAAGAATATTTAAATTTGAAAATTATTAGGATGAAAAAATAAAACTGAATTTTCTTTGTATCATAAATTTCATATTAAATAAATTAATTTATTGGATATATTTTATAGATACTATTTGACTTTGTTACTACTCATTCTCCCCTTATTTTTTATATTATTCTAATTTTATAAATCTCAGCTAAAAATGGTCATATTATCAAATATCAATTTGATTATGAAACTAGTCAACAATTTTAGGAGGATAAAAAAAAACAAAAAAAAAATAGTCAACAATAGGACACCCACAGCAAGCTAACCCACCGCTTACAAGAACTGGGAATAATGCTGTCATGAAAATGCTTCAGATGTTTCGTTCTTTTTCATGCCATCAGCTTCAGAAAACTTCGTCAAAAGGCAGAACAATGTAAGAAATTCAGAAAAGCAAATCTTTTCTTTTTAGCTTTTCTTATTTTGCAAAAAGAAAAAGAATATGCTACACACACAAAAAAAAAAAAATCAAGGTTGGCCTTTTTCCCAAAGCCAAGCTCAGCAGGTAATTATTTACAGACCTAACTATTGGCACAGTCTCCGTCTTTATTCTATATGCAAAGAAAAACAACACAAATATCTCAAAGGAAAAAAGTTTGGGAAATATACAAACACATTTTCTGTAGGATGTGCACATTATTTTCTCTTGAGCTGAAAAACAGTGCATTTTAAAATATCTATTAAAATTATAGTAATTGTGATAAATATATTTTTATATTATGATCATTTAATAAACAAGAATTGTCATTGATTCTGCTATTAGTATTGTTACTATTCTTTTTTGAACATTTTTCTGAAGATGAGGTGAACAAGTGTAAAAAGAATAAAAATTGCTTGTAATTCTTTTCAGCAAATACCAATTCTCTACAAATATACTTTTCAATGTTAACTTCAGGCTATGCCTTAAAATGGCCAGAAAATCCATTTTTCAATATACTGCATATACTTGTGGATAAGCCAACTTCAGCATGACCCCTGAATTTTTAAAAAATTAATTTTAACCCTCTTGAAAAAAATAAAAAAATGTTTACCTATGTATAGTGCAACCAGTCACTGAAAATGCATGATCTTCAACCTCTCAAAAAAAATTACCTATGTATAGTGTGACCTCTAATTTTGCATTAAAACTGATCATAAAATCTTGCATTATACTCAAGTGTATACAGTAATCTCTTTTCCTACCAATGCACTTAATTCAGTAGTGACATATAGAGAAAACATTATACAGTGATAGTTTCAGATCAAAATTCAATAAATAACAGTGTCAGACTATATATATATATATATATATATATATATATGAATGAATTTGAATTAAATATAGATTAAAAACTGAAAGAATGATAGGATAAGGAACCAATAAGAAACATTTGTAAATTTAACGTGTTTTGCTTTTATTTAAGCTTCATCAGAAAATGAAATATGAATGAGCAAAGAAAATTCTGGTATTTTTATTTTTGTGTTTGTTTTTCATTGGTTAAGTAGACCTTAAATGCATTTGTCTTGTCAAGCAGCATTCATGTATGTACATAATTCTTGCATGTTTGTGTATCATAATTCTAGTCTATATAAGATTCTGTTGATAATGTGTGTGTAAACAGACAAACAAAAGGTGGTATTGGAAAGTCCACAGACAATTATACAATACTATAATTATGTTATTTTAAATTTGACTTTAAAAAATAGCTCCCTTGGAAATATACACAGTGATCCTAACATTTATTGAAACACATGATTTATGTTCAGGCTTTTTTTGAGGATCTCCTGGCAGACACCATAATTTCAATTATTATATGAACGAGAGCCAATGAACAGTTTCCTGGGTGACAGTGTTAATTCATGAGTTTCCAAATTTTGTCCACAATCTCTGATATTCTACATGTAATTATTCACCCTGAATGTGTATCTTGAACCAACTCTTGACCAGTCTACTCAAAAACCTGCATTCAGCCAAAAGCATTTGGATTTCAACAACAGATTTGCCAAACTTCATGCAAAATTTGATACAGACCTATTGGCCAAAACTGCCAGCAAACCATAAAGACTACAACATCTTGCATAAGTGAACACAAGTAGATTGCATGAAGCCTATTGGCAGACTGACTCACTAGGCTGGGTACCTATGAGTATTAACTGTGTAGAATTTCCACTGAACAGTTGAATCACCATACAAAGTCCAGTAAATTTCTGATACCACCTCATACATATGGAATGTCTAGGATCAGGGTAACCAATGATTTGGGCAAACAAAAATCCATGACCAAATTTTACAAAATTTCAAGACTTTTCTTAACTGTGTTAATCCTCATGATGTTTGTTTGAGGACATTATCTTTTGTATGAACTGATAACAGCTTTCTATTCATGTAAAAAAGACAGACGTAAGACACACATACAATATTCCAAAATATCACATGAAAAACTATAGGGTCCTCAACAGCAAGAACTTCCCAAAATTTTCTCTGAATAATTTTTTATTCCATAACTTTTACTTGACCAGTGATCATTCTGAAGACAAAATAATTTTTTAAACCACTGTATTTGTCGACTTGGTTCAGACATATAACTTGATTTGATATTAAAGTGCTTTTAGTCGTTTGTAACTAAAACATTATTTTTTTTTTAAAGCATTTCACCCTAAGCAAGGCAGGAGTGCCACTAGCATGTAGGGGATACAGAGAGTAAAAGTGTGAGAAAAAAGTGGGTATAGGAGAGATTGAAGAAAAGAAAAAAGGAATGGGATCAAGAAAACAGAAAATGGCGATTGATGTTGCATTTAAATTTTTGAAGATTGTAGTTGTCAGGGAAGTAAGTAAGAGGAAAGGAGTTCCAATGTCAAGAAGTGTGAGGAAAGAAACTGCTGGAGTAGAAGTGATGGTTGCATTCAACACTAAATGGGTGGGACCTAAATGCCAATCTAGTAGCACACTTAAATGCATGCAGTTAGGGCACCAGGGCAAAAAGCTTGTCATAGCAGAAGCCAGGAAAATATTTGTAGAAAAGATAGAGGGAAGCAACATCACATCTGTTAGAAAGTGTCTGAAGTCAAGAAGCCAATTCAGAAGTGATAACATTACAGATCCTTCTTCTTTGGATTTTGTTGAGAACCTTAAGACGAACAGCAGGGGCACCAGACCACATATGGCAATAGTATTCAATGCAAGGATGATTGGTAGATTTGTAGATGTGCAAAATGGACTCATGATGAGAAATACCTTCTGGCAATGAACCAACTTCCCTTGCAGTAGATGCAGCTATTGATTCAATGTAGTTGTTCCACTTCAAAGTTGAAAATTTGAAGCCAAGAAGACATAGCGAGACACTCTCATGGAGACAAGCATCAACCATGCTGATGGGGGGGGGGATTTCTCTATAGTGGTTAAATGAGAGCAGTTTAGTTTTGGAGGTTAATGCCTCCAAAACTAAACTGCAAATTTACAAACCATTTCCTGCACCAGTCAACCACTGATTGGAGGTCTTTTTCAAGAGCAGTGGCCAGATTAACTTTGTCAGCACTACTGGGCTTCATATTGAGACAGGAGTAAATGACAGTGTTGTCTGCATAGATGCCCACTTGGGAACTGATGATATCAGGTTTGGTTTTGTTTGTTTTTTTTTATGGCATATCAACCTCAATGGGTTATTTAATGCTGACAAGATTTTTATTGCTGGTAATATATTTTTTCAAAAAATATATTGCTGGTAATAAATTTTTTCTTCAAAAATTCATTACTGGTAATAATTTTTTTACAAATTGCTGGTATTAAAACTTATTTTTACACTTTGATAGCATTTTGATACCCAGGATGCCTCATTCTGCAGAGGTGCAGTTGGCATATTTTGAAGCCACAGCCAAAAAAGCGAAATGACATCAGGAAGATCATTGATGATGATGTTGATCAGAAACAGTGTAGGATCCAGGATAGAGCGTTGGGGAACACCTGTATTAGTATGAAAGTAACTGGGAGGGAGCCCATTCAGGACGACCTTCATTTCCCGATTAGATAGGAATGATTGAATTAAATCAAGTAAATGTATTCTAAGTACCAGTTCTTATTCATATATTACTAATTAGAAGTGCTGTCAGCTCCCTGTCACTCTCAAAAATGGAAATAAATTTGTGTACTGGATAATTAATTCAGGGATGTGATAGGACATGTTGCAAGTAAAATAACACTCTTAAGACTAATGAGTTACAAGTTCAATATTGTATTAAAGAGATTACTTGGCAGAAAACATTCATAAAATAGACACATAAAATAGAAAAGTTGTTAATAATTTATTGGCACTTAACATACATGGTATAGAGGTTAATGTAATTCTAAAAAATGCTGACACAATTAGATTGGTTTGATTGTGGATTTGAACAGTATCAAACCATGTTTTAATTGATATTTTCTGCATGTACAAAAAGTACATTATTAAAATCATCAAAAGTTATAAATTAATCTGATTTTAATAATTTGAAGAAATCAATTGATAAAAAAAAAAAAAAAAATTTAATAATTATCATTATTAAAATAATTTATTTTAATAATGATAATTTTTTTAAACTTTTATTTGAGAGACCGAAAGATATTACCAGAAAATGGTATGGACTATGACAACAAAAATATATACAAAAACTTGCTAAAAGTAGGTTACTTTGTACTGTCAGTTTAACTAAATTGATTAAAAAGCCTTTGGAATGATTAAATATAATTTGATTTTTTTTTTTAAACAAACAACTAAACAAGAATTAAATTAACAAATCCAAGTTTATTCATGAAATTTCAACTGATAATTGTTATTTTTTTTTTTTTTTCACTTTTTCTCTTTAGTTGGATTAGTTTGTTACAATGCATTTACTTATATTCTACACATTTTCAAAGTACCAAATCTAATGAAATAAACTGTTTTGTAGCATGAATCTGTTTAATCCCAAATTCTTAATTCTTAAGACAGTTTTTATTCTTCATTTAACTCCTGCCAAACATTAAATAAAAAAAAAAAAAAAAAAGAGTTAAATGAAAAATTATTGCTCATAAGAGAGACCCAATTTTGGGCCACCAGATGTTAAATATTTTAACATGAGTAACAGTCCCAGAACACAAGCAGCATTAAGAGAAGCATAAAAAAAAAACAGTGCTATGTTTTAACATAAATTTCAAGAGTTGATTTGTTAAACATCAGACAAAAACCATACAGAGAACTTATGGCTTATCATTGCTTTCTGGATGACTAAAGGCTTTCTCATGATAAGAAACAAAGATAAGTCACTATTTTTCTTCTTTTCTTTTTATATTGCTACTTTTTCTTACTTTTTGTAGTTTTAATCTTATTTATATGATAAGGTAAAAGAGGTAAATTGAAAAATTCTAGTAAATGGGCCAAACAGAAGGCAGTAATCTAAAAGGAACTGCCTGATAATTCTTAATATCAATTCTCCACCAAACCTTATATGATCTTCGATATGAAATATGTCCTTATCAGAGTCATAAGATGCTGTATATGACATTGTAAAGATCTTTACAAGTGTAGATCCTTTTACAAAAAAATGGGCCTGAGAAGAGCAGGGTTTAAAACGAACAAAAACTAAACAAACTGATTTTCATTATTTATATTATTTAGACTATTGTCCTCATCTTTGTCACCATATTTATCATATTTCGGCCGTTGTATGCTCCAGCCTTCTTCAGGTGGTTGGAATGTCGAACTGAACCCTTTATTTCGGCTGAAATGTTGTGATAAATATGGCGACAAAGATGAGGACAATAGTCCGAATAATGTAAATAATGTACATAATACCTCATCTCAGAAATATAGACAGAAACTGATTTTCATATAAATAATGATTGCCAAAGATTATATAAGTTCACTTCCTATTGCTCCAAATGTTATTTTATGGATAACCATGTTTGAGTAGACACAAAGTTTTTTTAATAAACAGTGTAATTTACATCAACCAGCTTATGTATTAAAAAGACCTAAAGAAAATATGCTCTTTATTTTCTCTATTAAGTCTCTCAAATACAAAACCTGGTACAAATAATTTAAATTTATACTGTTTATATAAACAGGGCATCTACTCAAATATGGATACCACAATATAATGTTTTGAGTAGCAGTAAATAGTTGGATAGGGATTCCATTGCTTCCTTAGAAGAAAGATACACTTGTAAGTGACACTTAAAAATCATTCATTTTCTTTTAGCTTCAAGTAATTCCTGCAGTAAACATATTCAAAATAATCTGATAAGCATGAAAAGAATTAATTTTGAAAATTTCAAGGCAGAACATTAAAATAACTGTCTATATTTCTGAGATGAGGTATTGTAACTGTTTACATTGTTTAGGCTGTTGTCCTCATCTTTATTGCCATATTCACAGTGTTTCAGTTATTCTATGCTCTGGCCTTCTTCAGGTGATATATATTGGAATATGGCAATAAAGATTAGGACAACAGTCTGAACAATATAAAGAGTGTAAATGCATTAAAATAGGTTTTCATTGTTAAATATATTTATTTACATTATTTATTATTCTTCCCATAAATTCAGATAGAAATTGAATATATTTGTTTTCCAAAAGAAAAGATTTTTAAATAATAATCAGTAAGTCCTCCTATATGGTAGTAAATGCTGAACAATCAGCTCACAACTGAAGAGAAAACGAAAGGCAACAAAGATGTGTTTCTACAGAAGGATGCTGAGAATACCATGGACAGCGCATGTGAGCAACAAAGAAATTTTAAGGAAAATAAAAACAAAATGATGCTTATATATATAGAATAGGGAAAACAGAGTTGAAATTTCTGGGACACATAATGAGGAAAGAGGGCTTGGAGAATTTGATACTCATAAGATATTACTGTGTCTTGTGAGTATCAAATTCAAAGGAGGGGAATATTAGGTCACCTACTTAAACAGAGATAGTAAGGGGACAAACATTGCTTAGGGCAACAATGAATAGGAAGTTATGGAGAACTAAGATCATCCATGTCCTGAGTGACCATGGCACATAAAAGAAAGATTATTTGTATTACATATGTATGCATGGAAAGAGATATGATTGTAGGTAAGTATATAAATACATTGTGTGTTTCTAACCTTTTCAGACACTTGAAATATTTGCAGTGGAGACAGACAGTGATGAAATATATCAAACAAGTGTGGTTAAATCATGAGGAACATATGGCACAAAATGGCCAAGGAAAAGAAGCTAATTAGCAGGACAAACAAACAGTACATGCAGTGGCAGCAGACCATAAATGGCAGTGCCCCTACCCATAAACTCTCCTCCACCTTCCAATCTTTCAAAGGAAGGGTAGGGATAAGATTTGGGGTGTGGGTGGAGAAAGATGGAGAGTAGAGCAGTGAAGCAGCCGCCCAAATGGACAGGCGCATGCCACTGAAGAAGCTTAATAGTTGGAAAAGTGCCAATGTCAGCAATCTGATACAGAGTGGGAAATCTAAAAAGGCAGCTGGACATTTCCCTTCTAAATAGATTTGAGAAGAATTTTGTTGTCCAAATAAGTAGTGTTTGTCTGTTTTGAAATTTTATAAATTATTTTAAACACAGAATTGACATGCTTGATTTGAGCCTTTTCTTTTTGTATTGTACCAGCTGATAAAATGCATATTTTGTGGGGTTTTTTTGTGTTTTTTTAAACAGTTGCTTATTACAACTCATCTTAATTTTATAAGACACTAATTTACTCTACTTGGACAGTATCCTTATCTTAATATAGTTAGAATAGTTTTTGGCTATTGTACACACTAACCTTTTTCAGTTGTCTATCATTGTTGGTTACTAGGAAAATTCAAACTGAACCATTTTCAGTGTCAATGCTAGGGTCTCATGACAATCTCCCACCTTACCCAATCTTTGATACGGGCCTCACATTCTACTATATTTCAATTTTCATAAGGTAGTATTCATATAAAATAGACATTTTATTGCAACCTAATTATGTACAACAATAGGTGAACAATTCAACTAGAAAAATTGAAAATGAATACAAGTATCTAAATACAAATTAGAGACATGTCATAATAGATCATTCCATCTTAAATCAACAATATTTTGCAGCAATTTTTAACAACTTGTGATTTTTCTTGTTAAAAAGTTGAATTATTTTAATATATTCAGCATTATGGATAAAAAACAGTGAATTTTATTTTGTGATTTTTAGAAATTCAGTATGAGCAAAACAAATTTACAGATTTGGACAACCCCCCTCCCCAAAAAGAAAAAAAAAAAAAAACACACCAGCATGATATCAAAATCTGCAAAAAATTTAATAATCAGATGTGCTTAGTCTAATTTGTAATGTAGGTAGAAAAAGGTAAATGTTGATAAAATAATGAGGGTCACTGCCCAGGTGCTCCCAACCAGGCTCGTTTGTAGTACGCACCATTCTGCTTTTATTCAATACAGATTCAATAGATTGTTCTCATTCCACTGTCAATGTTAAAGGAAATTTTGCATCAGTTAATTCTATTGACTTAATGTGTCCTTGTGATGCTTTTTTCCACTGAATAAAAACATATATGATATTGTGTACTCTACCCATCCTTAGAGATTGATTTAGTTTCCTGGTGGAAACTAGAAAGAATTAACTAATATAAGATTTTGTCTAACATGGACACCAGAATGAGAACACAGTAGACTGTGGATTGAATCAAGGGTTCAGTTTAAAATTCTCAGAAGATTACCATCTATGGCAGACACTGAAAAAGGACAGAGAGTACGTAAGCTAAAAGACTGACTATAGCAATCAAGATGAGGATACTGGTCTAAATAAATTAGTATATAACAATAATTCTTCCTCTTAAAGGTTTGGACAAAAGACATCTTGATCTCCCAAGCTAATTTGCATTTTATTAAGAATTATTGAAGTAAGAGTGTAGCTTTCATATAATGTAAGGGTTTTAATTTAGTCCATTTAAAGAGAAAATATGTAAAATTATCAATTCAACAGATAATCATCTTCATTGTTGATAAAACTGGATATTTTGAAGATGGATTTTTAATATAAACTTGAAAATAAAGCTAAAATGTGATTTGTCATCTAAAAAGTTAAGCTATATTTTCTTGATAGGGTGACATATATATATATATATATATATACACACACACACACACAGAATGAGTTGAACAACTTAATGTATAGTGAGAAAATATTTCAGGCTGGAGAGTTCCCAGGGTTTTATCAATGATATTCATTATCAAATATTTGCTTAGAAAGCAAACTGATGCACAAGCAGTAATTATCTCTCTGATGCTAATTTATAACATTCTTTGGACTTACTCTAAATATAAGCGAGGAGTCAGTAAGTGGATTAAGATAACATTTGTGTTCCTTAGGCAGAAAAAAGGTCAATATTGTCTAGGAAAAGAGTTTATCAAAATCCTATACAATGTAGCAATAAGTTCTTTTGAATCTTAAAGTATTCAATATAAGCTAATTCCTTGACCAAGTAAATTCTGCAATTGTACAAAAGAGTTTCAATTAATTATACTGAACTTTAACAGAACAATTGTAGAGAACTGTAATGAAAGGATTTAAAAACACAAACAAACAAGACAAAATCAACATGGGGTTCAATCCTAAGTTCTGTATAATGCTTTGAATATTGCTGTCACGTCTTGTCTGGTGCTTCTGTTATATATTTAGAGTTTCTTGATAAAATACAAAGAAAATCTTCAATGATATTGGTCCTGACATCTCAGCTTCAGTCACTTTCCCACCACTGTAAAGTGGCTTGTTTTTTTCTATAAATACATTCATGATAATTTTTCTGATGAAGTATGGTACCTAGATTTTATGAATTTAAGCGTCTTAACTAGATTGGTGGCAAGGCCTCATCCTTTTAGTCAAAATTGCTGCTAAATGTAACCATGAGTTATATGCTAACAATTTCTTCTCTCACACTTCCTGTTTTTGCAACTCTCTTCTGTCTTCTTGCTTCCCTGTAAACTTGCATCATCAAAAAATTTAAATTTCTTAATTCCTGTTCATTTATTGTTCTCTATCCTTAATAGTGTTTTTTTCTCACATTCTCTAACACTCAGTAATCCTTTGTGTCTTAGAGACTTTATTGCTTTGCTTGGGGTGAAATGATTAAAAAAAATAAATAAATAAAAATATTACTTTCTATAAACACACCCATAAAAAAAGAAAAAAAAAAATGAAAAGTACAGTAGAGTAATGAATAGTGGCTCGGATTGAGGAATCGGAGAGCCAAGTTCTAATTACAGTCAAATCCATTACATTCACTTATGTGCTAATACCCTTTGGAAAGGATATGAATCCTCCCCTTCTCCCCCCAGCTATGGGTAAATAGCAGGACAGACCGGGTTCTATAGCCTCGGATGGCAACTGGTCTACCACAGAAAGAAATGGCAACCTACTGCGGGGAAAAATCTGCCTCGTCAGACATGTATCGAAAGATACATGATCGCTTAAGCATGTATTATGCATGGCACATAACTGCCAAAGAGAAACAAATATTTTCAAGCAATTACTCTAGCAGTACAAAATATCTGCAATACCAGGATAGTATAGATTACTTGATAAGTAGTTTATGATAAAACCAATTGAAAAAAACAAGGAAGCAATATATTTTAACATTGATCAAGACTGTACAATTAACAACAAAAAAAAAAAAAAAAAAAAAAACATGTGAAGAGCCTCATTGATCACAGAAAAGTAGCCATGGGTTGCAAGATGGTTTGGTTTGGTTTCTTTTACGGCATATCAACCTCAATGGGTCATTTAATACCAACAAGTTTTTTTTTTTTTTTTCCCCCCTGGTAATATTTTTGTTTTGTCAAAAATCTATTTCTGGAAATATTTTATCCACAAAATTGTATAGCTGGTAATATTATTTTCAAAAACGTATTGCTGGTAAGTTTTTATCAAAAACATATTGCTGGTAATAGTTTTTTTTGTTTGTTTTTTTTTTAAAAAAACATATTGCTGGTAATAGTTTTTTTAAACTATTTGCCCATAGCTGGGACCCTAACAGGTGCTACCACCCTGGGTCAAGGTGCACCTCGGAACACCAGCAATTAAGAGGTGGTTCCATGCTCCTCAAAACCTCCTGATCAAAGGCCTTGCTGTTGGACGCAGTTTATCATCTTATGGGTTGCAAGAGTAAACTTTTAAAGTCAATTACTGAGTATGAGAGAGAGAGAGAGAGATAGCGAGAATATTATTTCTGTTGTCTATAAAGAGTTAAAAGGAGCAATTAAGTACAAAGATACAAAGACAATGAAATATTGGTTAAATAAAGTTATGCTTCCACAAAACTGAATTTATTCTGACAAACAAAAAACAATTGACTACTTTGAAAAACTTTCCAGAGGTCACTGAGACGTGTTTTGGGCAGGCCACTCAATTATCTTACTAGTTAAATACAGAGGAATTCAAGTTTTCTATCTCTTTAAAGATTAAAAAAAGAAATAGTTGAATACTTTACAATTATAATATATGAATTTAAACTAACAGTATGATTAAATAGGGAACAAGTAGAAAAATCTTTATAAATTTAAATCTTTAACTATTTAGCTTCATCAGAAATTTTGGAAACGAAATAATGCAGATGTCACATTTATTTCATGACATTAGTGTTTATGCGCGTATCAATTTTTAAATTCTGTGTTTTGTCTTTGTTCATTGCATAGACATTATTTCTTTATTCATTTGTCTGACACAAAATCTGAACAAAAATCTGTGGAACAAATCATTGAGGCTATCATTTGAAATATTTTGTATGCAATAAAAATGAGTGAACTTCATAACTATTTGGTGGATGAAGAAAATGGTATGTCATGTATATCACTCATAGGGTAATTTGTTTCACACTGATTAAATGAGGAACAAGTAGGGAACTCTTTATAATGTGAACATGTTTTGGTGTTTTAGTTTCATCAAGAGGTTTTGGAAGTGGAATAATGCAGAAATGAAACAACTCTGCATTATTCCACTTTCACTATTTGTTTCTTATTTAATCACACACATATATATATATATATATATATATATATATATATATATCTCAGAAGAAACTTAAAGTTTTAAATTAGTAACAATACCCAATTAATAACTTGAATTTAATTTTTGTCTATGTACTTTTTAACAATTATTTTTGTATGATTTTATCAGACCACAGAGTTTGAATTAGGAATACTTCTTAAACTAACACATACATGCGCATATATATATATATATATATATATATTGTGTGTGTGTGTCTTTTACATGAATTCTATGTATGTATATATGACATAAGTGAAGTACATGAAACCCCCACAAGCAGCCTGAACAGAATTTACAAAACAGGCCAGGCCCTGTACAGAAAAACTTAATTTCCTACATCTGCAATAAGCATTGCAAGTCATTTTACTTCAAGAATCATTATTGTGAGAACTAAAACCATTGGATCAAACTTGTCAGTAATGGTCATACTCATTTAACTAGTTGACTGCCATCATGACATAGATACAGTTTTTTGTGACAATCCTTCTCTATTCACATGATAGAGAGCAATTTGCTAATTTACACTGGTTTTGTTTCTTTTTAGGTTGTTTTTTGTATTCACCTTGATCCAGAAAAGATCAAAATAGCAGCAGCTATCATCCACATTGGTACAAATAGGCTTTGTGACACACTGAATATAAGCTTCTCATTATAATACGCAGCTGGTCAATGTTTCTTGTTCCTCATCGAGCATATAAAACAAAATTATACAGATAAAGAAACAAAGGAAAAGTACAACATTTGAAAGAGTCGATTGCAGATTTGTATGGTGGGATGCTGTTCAGTTTTCAACCTCACCAAGGACACTTCCCCCCACACACCCCAAAAAAAGAAAAAAAAATGTAAAGTCTGCTAATTTGACCAAATTTTAGAAAAAGTGTTAGGACAAAAACTTTTCAGTACTTCCTAATAATTTCATACATATTACCAAAATGTTACCAAAACTAAGAAAGTCAAGATAATGTATACAATATGGTACACAGTTGTTTATATACTGATTAAAATAAATCAATAACAGTAAGCCTAGTCAGTACCTAGATAGGTGACCACTTGCAAATATCAGGTGCTTTAAACTTGGATGTGCAGGTGGTGTAACAGATAATAACTCAGAATAGTTAATCAGAGAGCCAAGTTCCAATTCCAGTCAAGTTTGTTATATTCACTTATACGCAAATACTCTTAAGAAAGGTATGAATCCACCTCTTCTCCTCCAAGCTATGGGTTAATTAGTAGCACTTGTATCTGTAAATCATTATTATCTCCAAAAAATTCTTACAATCTAAAAATATTTTCTGGCTTTAAATTACCTGAAAAGGGTTGATAAGCTGTAAAAAAAAACAGATAAATCAGTTGAATCAAATCAATAACAGTAAGTATTGCTAAATATTAAAAACATTTTCAATAATTTTGAGAAATTTCCATCGAAGTTCTTTTGAATAATTTGATGTAGAAATTAATAGCCATTTTCATTTTCTTCTTAAAATAAACACAAGCTAACATGATAAAAAGTGTGTTGAAAACTGAATATTCATATGTGCCTGAATCATCATCTTTGTTAATATAGTTTCTGATATTTGACCATGCTCAGTTTACATATTTATATCCAAATATGGCCTGTTAATTTATTTGTTTTTACTTTGTCTCATGTACACATTGTCTGTGTGTGTATTAATAACAAAGATTTTCATTAAAAAAAAGATGGTCAACCAATGTATTTCTGCATGATAGCACTTTTAACTCTGCATTAGTCATCTCAGATTTCCGAAAATGGATAGACCCCTAGTGTCTGCTACCCACAACAACTGAGCTACAACTGCACCACACCATGTGCTTCACACCCTTACTAAGTCAGGAGAGTAGGGGAATGGAACAAAAGAAACAAGTTGTCAACTAAGAATTACAAGTACTTTAAAATGTTGAGGGTAATAAAACACCCCATGTGACTAACACAGGGTTAAGGCGATCAGTCTTTGTAAGTAATGTGTGCTCATTATTAAGAAATAGAGCATTAATAAAAAAGAAATAAAAAAGTTCAAAGCTTATCTTCCCAACTCAAAATTTCAGATATTATCTGCCTAATCAGAGTTGTGATAGTTAAACTGGATTTGTTAACATATTGTATATCATTTAAGATATTACATTAAAAACAAACATTAATTTTTTACAGCAACTTATCTTAAATTTGTTCTTTTCTAAGGACACTATATATAACATTAAATATTCAAAACTTATCTTTCTGAATCAGTTTTGCAGATGTTATCTTCTTATCAGGGGTTAGCTAGTCAAATTGAATTTATTAACAGATGTTATTTATTAAAAAAAAAGATCTAATATTCAAACTATAAATAGTTCAAATCCTTTACTATATGTATTTACTTAAAATTTTTTTTACAGACATTCTTATCAATAATGTCAAAAGTTTGATCATATAAAAATGATGTATTTTATTATATATATATATATATATATATATATATATATATATATATATATATATATGTGTGTGTGTGTGGATGCACAATGATGCAATGGTTTGGTGTGGTTTGTTTTATGGCACATCAACCTCAATGGGTCATTTAATGCCGACAACTTTTTTTTTTCTTGGTAATACTTTTGTTTTGTCAAAAATCTATTTCTGTAAATATTTTTTTCCTCAAAAGTGTATAGCTGGTAAAACTATTTTTCCAAAACGTACAGCTGGTAATACTACTTTTCAAAAACGTACAGCTGGTAATACTATTTTTCCAAAACGTACAGCTGCTAATACTATTTTTCCAAAACATATAGCTGATGATAATATTTCTTCAAAAAAATGTATAGCTGGTAATATTATTTTTTCAAAAATGAATAGGTGGTAATATTATTTTTTTCAGAAACGTATAGCTGGTAATATTATTTTTTCAGAAATGTATAGCTGGTAATATTATTTTTTCAGAAATGTATAGCTGGTAATATTATTTTTTCAGAAATGTATAGCTGGTAATATTTTCCTAAAAAATGATGCAATGAAAAGCAGCTTCAAATAAGAAAGTAGTGATCCGAGTTCTAATTCCAGTTGAATTGCATATATATAACATACAAATGCACTGGCATACACAGATTTACACAAATTGATATAAAAGTATTATTGAAAATGTATATATTATATATATATATGCCTTTAAAACACAAATATATCAAATATATTTAAATAAAGATATGTGATCAGCATTGATATACGCATCCCCCCCCCCGGCTACATTCATTCTTACACCTATAAAAAAATATTTTTACTCCTCCCAACAATGGCTTTGAATGTGCAAGTTGGAACAAGTTCAAAATCAAAGTTAATCAGTTATATAATCTGCCCTAATCCAAAAAACTGCAGGTGGTCCTGCCCACATCAGTTGTGTCCTTTCACCAAAATTTCGATTATTCAAGACCATAAACATTAGTAATTGGGTCAATGTTCATATATTTTTTTTCTTTTTTGTAACTTCATTTCTTTTATTGAACAAATCAGAGCACAAGAGGTTTTTTTTTTATTTATTTCTTTTTGATGGAAATGCTAGAAATAAATAAAATAGACAACAGATATCTCTCCAGATCCAGAATTAACTGACAAAATAAAAATACCCCCCTTTTTGTTTCCTAATTGAGTCATAGGAACTGAATAATAATTAATATTTAAGATGATAAAGAATTTGAAAATTAAAAAAAAAAAACTAAAATTTGGGGATGTGTATTTCAAAGCAATAATAAAGTAAAACTGACAGATAAGTTTTCATCTCTTGCATGTGAAAAAGAAAAATTAAATTAGATATCTGATGTTTATATAAGCAGTTTGGCTGCTTTAAATTGAAGGAATCAAACCCTTGAACTGCAAGGTTTTTTAGGAAAAGAAATAATTTCATCGTTCTGTAGATTAAGAGTAAAAAAACATTTTTCAATGAAAATCATCAATACAAAAAAATAAATGTTTATTGGCATTACTTCAACTATAAAAATTTTGGTCAAGTTTTAAATTTATATATTGTGAAGCCCTCAGAAACAAAACAATTTAATTGAGGAATGAATTCTTTCATTTGATAAGAGAAAACAAACGTTCATTTTACAAGTATACAGGACATCCTTGATAAACTAATCTGTTTACTAGAAACAGTTGATTAATCTGAACCAAATTAATATCTTTGTTATTAACTTTTACAAGGTTTTCTCTGGAAAAGTTTTTTATTCTCTTACAATTTCCATTTTCTAATTACTTTTCAAAAGAGAATCTATTTTAGTTTATAAAGTAATGTCTTAAACTAAGGTCTGTTCAGAATTAACCCAGCCATTTAATATTAAGAAATAAAAAAGCCTATCTAGGACAATGGTACCAGAGTCTACATCAAAACAGTCATGTTAGGTATTCTCACACACTTACCCTAGAATCCCTTCTGCTTTTCAAAAATAGTTTGCAAAGTCTTCTTTCAAAACTTTCATTATTTACATACAGATTATTGTCCTCATCTTTGTTGTTATCACAATGTTTTGGTCAATGTGTCCTCTGACCTTAATTAGGTTTTGTTTATCTGGATAGCCCCCATGAAATTTCCAACTAAACCCTTTATTTAGTATACAGGGGTAGTTTTTTCTTGTCCCACTGTCCTTGTCTAGAGATATCACATCTAGTTCTTATTTAGTTATTATTGCTCACCCCATTTCCACTGAGCCCAAGTATATACTGCTCAGCCCAGGGATTGAACTCACAATTACTATGTCAGCAAAGCATTGCTTTAATACATTAGTCTGAGTGGAGAACACAGGACCATTTCAAAGACAATTTGCGGAAAAATTAGAAGCTGCAACCAAATCTGAACTGGGATGCGATGGACTGACAAAAAAAAAAAAACTATCTGAAGAAGAATCATGTTTACTGTCAAGATAAATATAATGTCCACACAGTAAACAAGTTCACTCAATTGTATATCACTCCCAAATGAATAACACCTTGAGAAAGTGTCTGTTCATGTAGGTACAGTAAAGTCCTCTTTGATTGGTTGCCTAGTTACATTAAGGCTATTCAACTAGTTCTCAAACTATTTAAAATTTTTTAGACTGACTTCATTTCTTATACTCATTTATTAATTCTTAATTCTATGCTTAGACTGAACTCCTGTACAAATCAAATCTAGATAAAGAAAATGCAATTAACTTTCTAATGTCTCAAACACTCCCAAAATAGTAGATGAATCAAACAAGGGATGTCAAGGGTCATTGGATACAAACACAATTGAAAATAAGAGAGACAGACACAATAAAAACATAAGAGTGTGTGTGGTTATATATATATATATATATAATATGATAATATTATATATATATATATATATATAAAATGATAATCAGAATGGATATTTCCAAAATGATATAAATTAGGGAGAGAGCTCTGTCAGAAACAGAGCAATTATTATTATATAAAGGCATGAACACTTAAAATTTCATGATGTTATATTTATTTTTCTAGGGTCTTAAAAAAGGCCCCAATTTATAAGACCTTCAAATCCAAAAGGAACTTTCCTTTTGGATTTGAAGGTCTTATAAATTGGGGCCTTTTTTAAGACCCTAGCAAAATAAATATAACCTCATGAAATTTCAAGTGTTTGTGCTTTTTATATATATATATATATATATATATATATATATATATATATATATATATATATAGTGTGTGTGATATGTTTATATGTTTAGTAAAAAGTTACCTAAATAAAACTCCATCCTCTGTTAAAACATCTTTCAACCAAAATCTGCAGACACGTTATGATAATGAAAGATACATTCCAAAAGCTAAATAAAGTATTAAGGAAAATTTTGTTAGAAACAAAGAAAAGAGTACTGAACTGTTACGTAATATATACTATATGACAGTGAATGCTGGATAATCTCCTCATAGATGAAGAAGGCACTTGAAGCAAGAGAAATCTGGTTCTATAGAAGGATGCTGAAAATCTCATGGACTGAATATGTAAAGAATAACAAAGTTTTAGAGGAAATGGAAGCAAAAAGAACACTTGTATCAAAAAGAATAATTGAAATTTCTAAGGCACATCATGAGGAACAAAGGCTTGGAAAATTTGATACTCATAGGACATTGAAGGCAAAAATGACAGAGGAAAACAATGCATAATCTAATGGATGTGTAGGTGCAATGGATAATGGCCCAGTATTGTTAATTAGAGAACCAAATTCCAATTCCAGTGAGGTTTACACACAAATACCATTGAAAAAAGTTATGAATCCACATCTGCTCTCTCAGCTATGGGTTAATTTGTGACTAACAAGCTTGTGTAAAAGGATGGTAGAACAGTGTTTGGGATGGATAAAAAAAAATAAAAAATTTACCCAGAGCTACTACAAAGAACAGGAAATTGTGGAGAGCTATGATTGCAATGTCTTAAAGGGACGTGGCATTTAGAAGAAGGTGAATTACAACTCAAATAAGAGCAATTGATAAGGCACAAAATGATTAGAAAACATTCATTAAAGTTCCAAACAAAGTTTTCAAAAATTAATATTTTGACATTTTAATAGAACATCATTAACAATAATACAAAAAGCAACCATTTTTATAGCTTAACTGTTGTAACCTAGGTTACTGAATAGAATAATCAAATGAAGATTGGTAATGAACAATAATACTCAGATCAAGAACATCATATAAGATTTGCCAGTGGTGCCTAGAAGTAGTCAACTGCTAGAAGTGAGTCAAGTGAATTTCACAATGAATCTACAACTGCAGACCAACATACAGTATTTACTACAGTATTTATATGAATGGGGACATATCCATTATTGTCTGTAGGTATGCTACAACAATAACACATCTAATATTCATAAGTAAGAATTATTTTCGTTCATTTTGTTTTCTCCCACTAATTTTTCAAGTACTCAAAAGTTTAAAGAGTCTTTTGCAAATTTCAAAGATTACCTCTTCATTTTCATTTCTCCTCTTTCCTTATTTTTCTATCAGTTCTCCAATCTTTATCAAAATACATTAAAAACTAACCTATTTAAATTTGTTTCTCATTATTCTACTTCCCCTTTCCTTTGACATATTTGCCCTTAACTTGCCCAAGAAATGCATAAATTCAGCTTCAACACCAACAAGAGAAAAATATGCAGCAGTGCAACTGCATATATCACAGATGCACCTATCATTCTCAGTGTGTGCAGCATTCAGGAGCAATTCTCATCCCCAGAACATAAAAAAAAAAAAAAAAAAAAGGGTCTGGCAAAAAAAAAAAAAAAAAAAAAAAAAATGCTGGTTTTATTTCAGTATTAGAAGAAAGCTCTCAAGCAAGAAGGAAGTGTGAGTGAGACTATACAGATTAAATGTTAACAGGCAAAACAGAGAAGTGATTAATTACAAAAGTGAGTCGGATTCAGAGCTAAATTTGGGCTTCTGTTACTTGATTTAATTTGAAGGGGGTGAAGTATCATTCATTAAATATTTATAGTATATATAAATTATATGGCATTAACAGTTCAACCTAAATAACTTACTTTGAGAACCATGTATGTATGTATGTATGTACAATGTTACAGTCATTTTACCTGAATCTTTTACTTGTATACTTATGGGTTTTTATTGATAAACACATTCAAATCACAGCAGAATGAAGTAGTAGAAACATACATAAATAGATGAAATACAGAACTCCACAAACAATGAATTCTTTCTAAATAAAAAAAAATAATAGATTATAAAATGGATGATTTAAACAAGAGCTACTGGAAATGTTTGGGTAAATATTTATAAATATGTCATGTAAAGTTTATAAATAGTAGAAACTATAGAGCCATTACCAACAACCATCACATTTTTATCCTGCTGTCATTTTAGAGAGACACTTACGAAAAAAATAAACATTATGCTTGACGTGAGGACTAAGAAAAAATAAATAAAACTTTTTTTTTTTATCTCTACCTAATCAAAAGTCTAAGTTTTCATTTGTGATTTGAACAGTTTAGCTAACTCAAGGGAAAAGAGAAGATTGGATAGTTTATAAGTTCTTTCCCAAGAGAGTGAGAGTATATCATGAAGAAAATCTTTATGCTGAAAATCTTTAATGCTTCAGAAGAATGGGGGAGGGGGGGAATTAAAAAAAATAAAATTAAATACATGTAAGGACAACCATATTGGAATAAAAATATTCTTAAACACAAAACACATATTGTATATTATATGAGGGTTGCTCTATAAGTAATGCTTCCTATCTTTATTGTATAGGCCTATGACATTAGAGGTGGAACCTTCTATTATTAACCCATATTCCCCCCCGATTACAAAGAGCAGCTGAGTGGCAATCTAACAAAATGGCATCTGACATGAAAATGTATTCAAAGCAGAGATACAATTTTGATGCATTTTATCTGTGGCAACAAAAATATATTCAACAAGCCATGTTCTAAGCATGGTGAAATTGCATAACCAATGGCAATGACAATTTGTAGAAATAGTGTTTCATCAGTAAAAGATTGCTCTATCCAATGGTGTTATTTTATTTCCTGAATCTGCTGTAGTTTCCATGAGTGAAGAAGAAAAAAAAAACAAAGAAAAAGATATTACTTGCAGAGTGACCATCATGCATATCAAAATCTGACCAAACATCTAAATATCAATGGGATAATAGTTTCTTAATAATGCAGAGAACTTTTCCACCCCTTTGTGTGTGTGTGTGTGTGTGTGTGTATATATATATATATATATACACACACACACACACACATACATACACGCACCCACACACTATGGTCACAATAATAAATATTAAGAGGTATAAGGGACAATTTTGACCACATTTTGATTAAATGTATCTTAAAAAGTGGATTCATGTCACAACTAGTTTTCTTTATTCTAGATGGAAATTTTGAATTTTTTGTTAAATTATCATTTCCAATTTAACTTCTACATTAGGATATATGTATATCACAATATGGATGTGTGGGTGGTGTAATGAGAAATCAGAGGGCTGAATTTGAAATCCAGCCAAATTCATTACATTCACTTACATGCAAATACCTTGGAAAAGGCATGAATCCACCTCTTCTTCCTCCAGCTATGGGTTAAATAGCAGAACAGACTAACTTCTATAGGTCTGGTTTACAACCATTCTAGAGTTGAAAATGCACAGATATTGAAAAATCTTTAGTTGTATGAGTTTTGTATTCTGTCACAGGTGGAGAAAGTGTTTTTTGTTTTAAATATCCTAATATAGAAAGATTATATCTCACTACAACATACAATATTTTACATTGATATGTAAATCTCATGAGCCAAGTTGTGATGTATCAAAAAGAAATACAAACATGATTTGACAAATACACCTTTGCATACAAATGAATGTATTTTGCTTAATACTTTAATGCAACTACACTTTCTTATAAAATTACACATTTCCCTTGAACTGTTCAATCAAGAGCTTGCTACCACTACTATTTATATTAGGTTTTCATTTAAAACATTAAAAGACATATATGTTAGTATATGAGATAATGGACCCTTAAAATTCCAGTATGTTAATTTAGGTTAAAGTCTAGATTTAGCAGAAAAGCTAACTCCCTCCCGCAAAAAAAAAAATCATGCTACTTCCACAAATTGTTAAGTACAGAGAGTGTAAATGGATTGATGTGATGTATTTTTATATTTATAGTCAATTTATAAAGTTGACACACACACACACACAGGTTCATGACATTTGTATCAAAGCTTTAGTTTACATTTAAGAGATTTTTTTTGTTTTGCTTTTTTTTCTCCTCTTGCCTCGTCCTTTGTTTTTATATTCTTGTTTACATTTTGTACCTTGAAAACGAATGATAATTATTAAGTAATAGAGTTATGCTGTTATGAGATTAAATGGAACTTTAAGAATATGCCATTCAAAATCCTAAATGATGAAAACAAAGATCACAATATTAAATCCTATACAAGCATCTAACTACATGCTGTCATGTTTTACTATGCAAATCAATTTATATAGCTATATGGGATATTAATAAGGCTGAAACTCATAATTCATTGCTCATAAATAGAGCCTGGAAATTTTAACGACATCAGTTGATAAATAAAAATTTTATTGTGAAAACATTGATTTACATAATAAAATTTGATAGTGTACGTGTTATTGAAAATACTCAGCTCTTTATAATTTTGACAAATTTCTTTACAAATTTCTGCCAGAAATAAAGCAATCAGAAGAAACTTACTAAAAGTTTCAATAGACATTCTCTGTATGTTCTGTTAAACAGGAAGTTTTTGTAAATATATATATATATATATATATATATATATATATATATATATATATATATATATATATATATGAATAAAGTATAAAATTTAATATTACAAGACATTAAAACAATATTAAATAATAAAAAAAAAAAAAAGAGGGGGAAGCAAACTGTTTTAGCTTTGTGTTTTTTTTTTTTGTTTTATTATTCAATATTGTTTTAAAATGTCTTGTAATATTAAATTTTATACTTTTATTTCGATCATTAAATTTTGTACCTACAAAAACATCTTTAAATATATATATATATTATGAAATGGATAAAGTCCTACAATTATTTTAAGACATTTTTTTTATGGTTATCTATAAAAAGAATGTATAAATATATAAAAAAAAAAAAATAAAAAATAATTGTCGGACTTTGTCCATTTCATAATGTATGACGCCATTTGTTTACATTTGGATATGCATTGAGCAAATATGAATGAATAAGAGAAAATCATGGAGAATTGTGTTTAAAAACAGTAAAATCGACCTTGCTAACTGAATAGTCCTCTGTGACCCAATCGGTTAAGCCACATCAGGCTATATGACAGTTCTGTATAGGATACAGGTTCGATTCCTGTTGGAGGACGCATATTTTCTATGAAAATTTCCGACATTCAGGCTGGTAAACGTTATTAATACTGTTTATTATAAACAGAGCATTTACTTAAATATTTGTATCTATAAAAAGAACGTATAAACATAAAAAAAAGTCTTAAAAATATATATATATATATATATATATATATATATATAGGTACTTTTACCATGCAAGGCAGTAAAGCCACTAAGACACAAAGGGTTACAGAGTGTGGAAGAATTAGAAACATTAATAATGAGCGGAAAGAGAAAATATATATATATATATATATATATATATATATATATATATATACATACACACAGAAATGTGCAGGTTGTGCATAAGGAAAATAGAATTCAAAAGCTGTTGTGTTAACTTAACACTAATGGCCTTGGGAAAGTCATAAATACATCACCCAACTATGGGTAAAATAGTAGAGTAGACAGTATGGTTTCTTTATTTTTGGTAGGGAAACCAGTTCAGGTGAAGGACAACTCTTCTTTTAACTCCTTTACAAATATGTCATAAGTCAATGTGATAGGGTAAGGCCCATTATTATCTATATTTGACAGACCATGTGGGAAGGTCAGTCGACAGTGGGTAAAGAGCTTATATTGCGTTTGTGTTGAAAAGTTCTCAGCCCAACCAAGAAGATTTAAAAAAAAAATAAAATAAGAAAAAATACTTTGGTTCTTGATCATTTAGTCAGATTTTGGGAAGTGTGTTCGTTCAAAAACATTCCAGCCCCCACCCTATATATCATTACACTTACACAAAAATGGATTCATAAATTCTCAGCCTGATGCATACATTTAAGTTGAATGTTGGTCTGTAGTTTTCAATGTATAATGTTCAATATTTGATTAATATTCATAACTGAATTGAGTGCAATCGCAAAGAAGATATGTCATAAAATAAATGCATTATTTCATCCTTCAGCTACAAAATTAAATGTTTATATATAACATAATCTTACACAATGACATGGGCATATACACCCAATTGTGTGTGTGTGTGTGTGTATGAATAAACTTATTTAGTCCATATGAAAGGAACTTATACTTAAACACAAATAAATACTCACAGAAATGTCAGTTTTTACCTTCTACTACTGTGTATGTTGTTTCATATTAGCATACTAACAAATTCCAAATATAAAATTATTGTAATACTAGTTTCACATTATGGTGAATTATTAATACAAATGTATAAAAATGAAGAACAAACAAGATATCAATAATTTAGAACGTTTTTCCGAGTATCCCCCCCAAAAACGTGAGTGACACCAAGGCAAATATCACCACAGTGAAATAAACACAAAAAAGATGCATAATGAGTAAATAATAATTAACATACAGATAAATCTACTATTTAAAAAAAAATATCTTCACCAATTTTAATCAGATGTTTGTCAAAAAAAAAAAAAAGCAATCAACAAAAGTAAGATTCATTTTTGGAGTTTAAAAAAAAAAAAAACTATTTAAGTGCAGAGCTCAGAAAACCATGTTAAGAAAAAAAAAAAGAATATTTTAAATATTTTTAATTTTTTCACATATAAACACAAAATTTTTGAAGAGTATCTAATCTGGACTAAAAAATACTCAAAATAAAACAGGCAGAATGTATACAAGAATGTTGGTTTGCAGATTGACAATTTAGAAATAAAGAAAAATATAAACAAATGCTAAGTTTGTGTAGTGTAATACATACATTGAACTCTGAGCGATACACTTTGGGCTTAACTTCACAATGGGAAGAGAGAATGAGCTGCGGAGTTTCTTCCATCAGGGAGGTGTTAGCGTCATCTTCACTGATCTCATCCTGGCTATCTCGATTCTTCTTGGGTGGATCAGTGACCCAACATCGAAAGTTGTTGCAAATTGCACTGCGAGACGAATAGTCCGACAACGAGGAGCAAGAAGAATAGGCTGATGAAGTGAAAGAGTCAGACGAACAAGTTGAATAGGAAGAAGGTGTTGGCGATTTGGCAGGGGACATGCAAAGTGAAAAGGTCGAAACGTGCAAGTCCTGTTCATTGTCCTCAAAATAAAAGAGACCATCTTCACTCATGGGGGCCAAAGTAATGTGGCCCTTGCCATCCAAATATTCCGCAGGTATATATAAGCAAGAGAGTGCAGTGTAGTCATTCTCAAGACCCGAGTTCAAATTCTTATCGAAATGTTCCTCCCAGGATATATTCCCCGGGAGGTTGACAGTGATTTGGGCCGTTTGCAGGTTGCTCACTTGACCAACTGGCATGGTTTTTTGTCTCGGGAAAGCAATTTGATACAGCTGGAGATTTGTTTCCACAGCTGAGATGTGGAAGCAGCAACAAAGCAGAAATTGGGCAGCAGTAATGACAACAAAAGAAAAACTTACAACGGAAAAGGGTCATTGCTCAGACCATACAGTCACTGTTAATTCACTTGCTTCTCCTTCCTTTTCTCCCTCTTCTCTTGGGCTGTATTTCCATAAGGTACAGGTGAAAGATGCAGTTATGAAAGAAAGCAGCAGTTGGTGTTTTATTAAGACTGTACTGAATTGTGGAGGGAAATGTGGAAGATGTCCAGTCAAAAGGCCTCTTTATCAGCTCTTTCCGAATTGATTGAGAAATAAAAAAAATACAACTATTTCTGCTTAACAACCCTGCCGACACAGCACTAATGATGAGGATAGAAAGATTAACCAATAGTAAAACTACCGATAGCAAAAGCAGCAGCAGTAGTAGTTGTAATGGTAGTACTGCCTCCTCCTCCTCCTCCTCCATAACCTTTTTCATCACAAAGTTTAACTATCTATATTAGGTTGGTAAGAATTGGTGGGGTATTCATGTATGCTCACTACCTCACAGCTGGTATAGCTATATGACTTAAGTAATGGAACTACCTGGGGACCGGCAGGGATATTGAGTGAATGAAAGTGGGGTTGCTTAAAGTGTAAGATATGAATTTAAAGTTCTTCCTACATTAAAAAAAATATAGAGATATATAAAAATAAACAATCAGGAAGTTATGAGAGGAAAGGAAATACACATAGTTATATGGAGAGGGAAAAAGATAAAGAAAAAGTTAGAAGAAAAGATATAGTTATATAGAAAAGGAAAGAAACAAAAAGTGAAAGGATAGAAAATTAGAAAGAATGATAGAGAAAGAGAGACTCTGTGATCAGTAGTGAAAAAGATGCTGAGAAAGAGAAAAACTGATGGAAAGAGAATGCAGAGACCATTGAGAAAGAAATAGAGAAAAGTAGGTTTCTGATATAGTGAGTAACATATAGCAAACTATAAAGAGAGGAGATGCAGAGAAATGCTATCAAAAAGAAAAAAAAAGAAGCTATTTTAAGTAACTAGGAAGAACAGAAAGCGGAAGAAATTAGTTTTTATCCTTAAAAAAAATAGAAAATAAATTTTATTAAGCAAGATATTAAAAAATACCTGAAAGAATGAAAGAAAGATTAGGTAAGCTGTTGTTAGTGAGTTTTATTCTTAACTGTCCATAAATATGACCTTGCTGACACTGATGTGTTTGCATGTGTGGACAGACATACACACCAATCCAGAAATATATACTCAATGCTCATATTTCTATTGCTGAGTGGCCTAAAGCACATTGGATCAAACATGGTTTTTTCCTACAAAAGTAGGATGCAGGTTCAAACGCTACTGGAGGACACTTTTTTCTTTTTTTCTTTAAGTTTTCTTGAATGTGCAGGCTGTTATATGTAATAATACTTCTTCAACGTGTCAGGATATTAGCAATTATGCCTCTCCACAATTTTCTGTCCTTTGCAGCTCTTAATAAATTGTCTTTTTCTTCTCACTTCTAAACCTTGTTCTGCCATCCATTCAAACTCACTAAGCAGGTAATACACTGTTTTCCTTTGCCCTTCTTACCTTCAATCTGTCCTGTGTGTATCAAATTTTCTAAGCCCTCTTTCCTAATTATGTGCCTTAGAAATTTCAACTATCTCTTCCCGATATTAAGTACCATTACACACTGTTTAAAAATAAGCCGTCTAGTCAAATATTGGTATCCACTAAAAATAGCATTTGAATATATATATATATATTTTCCCCAATCAAAAGTAGGTTATTGTTGATTTTAGAATACTATACTCAATATGCTACAAAACCACATTTTTCAGATCTTATTAAAAAGATTACATATATGTAACATGCTTAAAATGATCCCAAAAACGTAACATACACGTGTGTGTATGTGTATGCCTGTGCATGTATAAAAACACTTGTTTGTTTAGCAATACTGAATTTCATAGACATAAAATTTATACTTTTATGTCCCTCTAAGCATAAACATCTTTCACATGCAGAAACAGCAACCAATTCAAGGAGGTACTGAAAAATTCTTAAGCCAACCCTCAACTGAAAGATATTAACATTTGGTTATTTTGTTTGATTTTGGTAAGTGATTGGTGCTAAGAACTTTTCAGCACCCACCCAGATATAAACATGCATTGTAAAACAAATGCATATATCATATACTCAGACCTTAATAAAAATAGAAAAAACAAAAATCAATCAACATAGTCTTAATACACTATTGTTTTTCTTCCTCTATCTGTATATAGATACATATGTATACACAATACTTTTCTATGTTTAGATATATTACAAAAGATACCTCTCCTAAAAAAAAAAAAAAAAAAAAAGTAATCAGATTGTGGTTTTATCAAATTGGGTATAAAATGTTTCATGTTATGGGAGGGGGGAGAGATGTTGAAAATTTCTTGACAAAAGACAGGATTCTTAAAAATAAATAAATGAAAAATAAAATAAAAATCTGCCAAGTACACACCGCCCATCCCCAGGGCAGTGTGTACTTGGACTTGGTGGAAACAGGCAAACAATAACTGAGCAGTACTAAAAATAAGAACTCGACAATATCCCTAGGCTTGGGCAGTGGAATGAAAACAGTCTATAGCCATAGATTAAATAAACAATTTAGTTCAGAATTCCCTATATGTTACCCAGATCAATATATACACCTAATAAAGGTCAGAGGGCACAATAGTCAAAAAGTTATGAGAACAATAGTCTGAATATAAATAGTGTAAATAAAACAATTTGGCCATATTTTAGGAAGTGGACCAGGCTGAGAACTTGTAAGCACTTCTGTGTATATGTACATATAAACATGCAAATGCACACACATAAACACTCAAACATGCTCACACACATATATATATATATATATATATATATATATATATAGATGCATGTTTCATTAAATAATAAAGAAAAGTTTTGTCTATTTATTTTACGTAAGTTCCTTTCATATTGTCTGATAAGCTTAATAACATTATCATTGAAAGATGAAAGGAAATCACCATATTGATACGTGTTTAAATCCAATCTAAGCTTTCGGCTTACAAATATTCTTAAATGCCTATAATTGATAACAGAAGCCATTAGTTTACATCAACGGCTTCCCATACTTAATACTTCTCATTTTCACTCTCGCATGGTCATGTGTGACATCACAAGCTGCGACGCGATTTTCACTTCCATGTCTCGTATACATGAGTTATTCGTTGCTTTGAAATTTTTCATGCAATAAAATCAGACTATCAATATTGTTCCGTACATGAATTGGTTGATATATTGAAAAGTAATTGTCATCTTTGATAATGGCTTATGTAAGCTGAAAGCTTAGATTGGATTTAAACATGTAACAATATGGTGATTTCCTTTCATCTTTCAATGATAATGTTATTAAGCTTATCAGACAATATGAAAGGAACTTACTTAAAATAAATAGACAAAACTTGTATATATTATTTAATGAAACATGCATTAATGAAAAATTGCTAACTAAATATACACAATTTATTTATATATATATATATATATAATGTATGATATGAAATAAATATTAATGTTACTAAAATTGGCTTCTCTGTATATGCTGTTAATTGCTCAAATGTGTATTCTCGGAAATCACCTTATCTAATTATTACTATACACAAACTAAATACACTAAAGCACAACCATATATGTAAGATGCTAGTGATATATATATATATATATAAAATGATGTACCAGTGTGTGTGTGTGTGTGTGTGTGTGTATTCAGCTGCATATGAAGGTGGGCAGGATTAGCTGTGTACATGCTGGGTGTGTATCTTTAACACTACTTCAGGCAACAGGTAAACCAAATAAAAAAAAATGTTATAGGACAAGAAATGAGGCAGAAAGCATGTTGAAGCTAGAAGATGACTGCTGTGTTCCATGCACCTCCATCCTCCAAACCTGCCTCTCAGTTTGGGTGAGTCAAAACATGAAGGTTAGAAGTTAGGGTAATAAAGGATAGGGGCTGAAAAAGAAAAAAGAAATGGCACCATGGTAACCTGACAAAGACAAGAAAAAGGAACAGTGAACCCTATTTTAGTGCCTACCCACTACTTAGCCAGGTGTTTTGGTTGGTAATAAACCCCTCATGGGAGAGTTTCATGTACTAAAATTATTTCACATCATTTTCACAAGGACGCCAGGACTGGCTTGTAAGCTGACCTATCTGCCTTGTCTGTTTTTGTTAGCTACATGAAGATAAAAGCAGTTTCTCCTTTCCATATGATGTTCAAGATCTTGTTCAGGAATTTGCACTCCCATTGCTTATTTTTATTTTCATAATTGCTATAAGGAAAAAAAAAAAAAAAAACAAATCTTCAAATTTACCAAAAATAAATACATTGTTACAACCTGAGATGAAATGAAAACTCTTCTTCAGGATGTGGAGTGATCATGGTTCTCCACATTCTCCCTTTTAGCCCTTAGCAGCATTAGTCCCTTTACCAAACCTCCTACACCCGTTCTGCCATTCATTCAGACAAACTTGCCAGGTAAGTGCCTTTTATCCCTAGCTCCCATTACGCTCAGTGAGGGTTAAGTTCTCTAAGCCCTCCCTCATCATGTGTCCAAGAAATTTCAATTCTTTTTCTGATTCTGAGTATGTGTTCTTTTAGTTACCATTTTCCTTAAGTCTTCCACATTGCTTACTCGATCTGTCCATTGAATTCTCAGTATCCTTCAGCAGAACTACATTTCTGTTGCCTCCAGTTTTCTCATCATCTGTGGAGAGATTGACCAGCATTCACTGCCACACAAGAGAATTGATATTACATAACAGTTCAGTACTCTTTTATTTATCTCTAACAAGATTTTACAGTTTCTTAGTATTTTGTTTAGCTTTTGGAATGCATCATTCACTAATGTGCATTTAGATTTCAATGTTGCATTTTCCATCCTCTGTTAATATTGCTTCTCAGATATTTGAACTTCTGTACTTGCTTGAAGTTGATAAAGTAACATTTTTAAGAACCTTTAGAAAACTTTTGTTTTAATTATAGGAAAATTGAAAAATGAATCGCAATAAGATATTGAGATTTTTATTTCATTGTTTAGAGTAATATTCTCCTCTTTGTTGCTAGAGATTCTGTGGAACAACAAAACATGCAAATTACAAATGTTAAATAATAGTTTAGCAAACTTATTTTTCAAGAGAATGGTATCTCTGCTCAGACTTCCTGTGGTTGACCTTTGGGGTCAGATGGAAGACAAAACAAGGAAGTTGATTTTGATTGGCTGAGTCAACATGAAGAGAGAGGTTTTTCAGGGAGTTGTTTCTTAACTGTCAATATAGACAGGTTTCCTTTTGTGCCTGGAATGGCTCCCCAGTAGACATTGTCTTGATTAATAAAATAGTTAAGTTAAAATTCACTGTGTTGAAATTTTTTTTTCCATCTTGAACCAAAGCAACTAGTGATCACTGGCCAAGAGAGGACGGGATGGGACCACCCCCACCAGAAAAAATTGGAAATACCCAAATTAAACAAGTATAACAATTTAATCATCTAGGAAGTGTTTTCACAGAGAACAGAAAGTGTGACACTGATTTCCAAAGGTGCACTGGGATAGTGAAAGTTTCCTTTCAAAAGCTAAGCAAAGTATTAAGAAACAAGAAAAAAATTGTTAGAAATAAAGAAAAGAGTATTGAACTGTTACATAATATCAGTCCTCTTATATGGCAGTGAATTCTGGGCAATTTCTTCATAGCCAAAGAAGTAACTTGAAGCAACAGAAATATGGTTCTACAGAAGAATGCTTACAATACCACAGATCAAATGTGAGCAATGATGAAGTTTTAGAGCAAATGGAAACAAAATGGACACTTATAGTTAACATCAGAAACAGATAGTTGACATTTCTAGGGTATATAATGAGGAAAGAGTGCTTGAAAAGTTTGATACTCACAGGACAGATTGAAGGTAAGCAGGACAGAGGTAAACAATGCATAACCTACGTAGCAAGCTTGAGTAAATGGATAGCATAACAAGATTTAGGAGAGATAAGAAAAATAAAAAAATTACTAAGAGCTACAAATGACAGGAAATTGTGGAGAGCCATGATTGCCAACAAACTGAATTACACAGCACATAAGAGAAGAATATATTAGTTCAGGTGTTTACAAATGTACCCACTAGGCTTATTTAGCTACATTGCATTTTAAAATTGGTTTACTTAGTGACTTAGATAGTCTGACCGCAGCCTAGTATGCTGGCTAAGATTAAAATACTTAAAAATATTGTAATACTCATTCTATGTATTTTTATTTGGCAATTAAATTTGTTTGGAACATTAATTCCACTGCTGATTTCTTTCAACTGATTGTAAATCAACTTTAGCATGCAAATACCATATACACATGGTATCTATCAAGTATCCAGCAATATATCTTCTTTTTTTAAATTTTTTTAAGTGATCTAGTTTAACCAAGCAAGCTACGACACCTGTCTCCTCTAAAAATGCAAAGGGCAACAAACAGTTGCACAAATGTTGATGAAAGAAAAAAAAAAAAGTAGTGAAAGAAAAATAATTCTGGGTGGAAGGAAGAGGAAACTGGTAAAAAGATTGAGTGATGGTTACATT
Source organism: Acanthosepion pharaonis (assembly GCA_903632075.3). NCBI lineage: Eukaryota > Metazoa > Mollusca > Cephalopoda > Sepiida > Sepiidae > Acanthosepion > Acanthosepion pharaonis. The sequence continues at coordinate 772,024 of CAHIKZ030000616.1, read as the reverse complement.
CCTGTTTTTTCCGTTATCTCCTTAATTATCCCAGTTCACTTATTACCCCACACACCTTGACCCCCCCCCCCCAAAAAACGTCCTTAAACTACTTTACCCGTCTCCTAAGCTAGACTAGCGCACATCTTCCTTTTTTTTTGCATTTTTTTCCCCTAATTTCTCCTTACCCTGCTGTCTCTGGGTATATAAATAGCAACTAATTCCACCCCCACCCTAAAAATGTTGTCTAATAACATACTGTGATTGAATGTATGTTCGTTATTTACTCATTGATTTAACGATAATAATTACAAGAAAATACACAAAAATTAAATTATCAACTTGTCCGGTATCCAATAAGAAGATATAATTGACACTTTGGAGATTTTGTTTCATTTCCAATTGTTGTCACTCATTATGTCACGACTAAATTTTGTCTTTTTCTTTTCTCTTTCACACTCCCTCTCCAACCACTCCTTTACTTCATTACACTTTTTCTTTTCTATTTGATTTCTTCTCCTTCACTTTTGCATCTTTAATTTCTTTTCTTTATTCTTCAACCTTCATGATAACTTTTAGCTAATGAACTTTTTTTTTACCTGCTTTTTCATTTTTATTAGTCCTCCCCCAACTTTAAGCATTTTCCTTCTTTCACCTTTCTTCAACTACTCCTTCATTATTTCCATAATCCCTATTTACTTTTGTCACTTTCCTCTTTCCATTCACAGTCAGATTTCAATATTAAAGTGAATGTTTTCACAATAATATTCATAATAACCAAGTAATGTTGATAAAATGTTTAAGATATACTTGTGCTTATATATATTTATAGGATGAATATACAATGTAAATTTTAGCTTGTAACATTTGTTTGTTTTTTTTAAAAAAAAAAAAAAAAAAAACTGTTCATCAGTTATTGAAATTTTTTAACAATAATGTTCACCCTGTACAAGGTCCAAGAGCCACTCAAGGTAGAGGGTAACAGTGTAAGAGGCACAGTTTACAGGGATATGTGAGAAAGATAACAGTTAATTCTTGATTTGAACAAGATTGTATTGGTTGGGTTTGATTGATTGATTCATTCATTTTCTACGCTTTATCAACCTTTTGCAGGTTAATGAAACCCAAAAAATATTTTTAAATTGTAAGAATTTTTTTTTTTTTCAATAATAATGGTTTTAGTGATACAAGTTTTAATTAACCTATAGCTGGAGGAAGAATATGTGGATTCATAACTTTCCTGGGGGTATTTGTGTGTAAGTGAATATAATGAACCTAACAGGAATTGTAACTTGGCTCTCTGATCAATAATTCTGAGCCATTATCCATTACACCACTTTCACATCCAAGTTTACAGAATCTAGCATTCCAAAGCAGTCACCCATCTATGTACTTGGCTAGGCTCAACATTGTTTAATTCAGTGATCATACAGAAACTAGTGTTTCAATGTGATGCAGCCATAATCTTGTAGTGGATGAAGAAGCATTCTCTTGGATGTTGGTTCCACAACATAGCATTTTGTGAGAAGCTGTTTCAGTGGAACCCACATCTTACAAACAGCATACAAAGAGAACGAGGGTGGTTCACTAGTGTGCATGGCATGACAGGTCTTAGCCATGTCTAAGCCAGTATTATATAATTATAGATATTTAAAGATTGTCATGGATCATAAGATTTAACCTCAAAAGAGAAACAAGATACAGCAAAGTTATTGAGCAAAGGGAATATAACTTTAGAAATTAATAAAATGTTCAGCAGAGATCAAAGAACAATTAAAAAAGAAACTGGAAACGTTGGCAAGATAACAAAAAAAATATCCGGCTTTAAAGAATGTCACAAAAAGAGATTTGAGAAAAAAATGAAAGGGTAAGTAATAAACAAGAAAAGTGGATTGACCATCAAGAAAATATTTTATAGAAGTTAGTGCTGTGAATATAAACAGAGAGAAAAGATATAATGTATTAAGAACATTGGTTAAAGATATAAAAGCAACAAAAACAGCACCTTTAAGTAAACAACACAAAGAGAAACATGTAAGTTGAGTAAAGTAGTAGTAATCATTTTTAGTGATTAAATTACTACTACTTTGGTTGACTTACATGTTTCTCTGCCACAGCTACATTGAATAGAGATGATGGCTGGGTTAGCGGTTGGGTCCTTCATGGAAATAGTCAACTAACAACTTAGAAGACAACTAGACATGGTGGAGGGGGATTAAAGTGATATTTAGGGCTAGTACTTGTAGGCTGTAAAAATTAAAGGCCCTTTCAAAGCTGATGATCGCATCAAGATAAATACAAGATAAATTGCACAAGATGTTTCTTAAATGGTACAGGGCATAACCAAAAATGTTAAAGCAGAAATTCATGACAGACAATATTTCTTCATATTCAGCAAAGCTGAATATTACCCAGCTTGCCAAAAAAAAAAAAAAGCTTCAAAACACAAAATTAATAGAATGGCTCCCCCAGCCTCTACAGATATAAATTCAATAGAAAAGTTGTGGTCCATCATTGGAGAAAGTGCTGAAAAATTCTAAGAGGTGTATATAAAAATGGAAACAATATTAAGCTAGATATTTTAAGCTGAAATTTACATAATACATTGATCATAAATATCTTGAGAATTTTACAAACATCACTTGGTTAATACCAGTTTTATTGCAAAATTGACTTGCATAATAAAATCTGACAGTTTGTCCGATAATTAAAAAAAAAATATAAAATACGATCTACATTTCTTTATTTTCTTAATAAAATGGCTAATAATATGGAACCTAAGCTAAAAGTTTTTCATTTTTTATGTCTTTCACAGTTCATCTTTCCAGACCAAATATTCAAACTAAATTATTTTTTTTGCATTCAGAGAAACTGGCTTTATCCACATTAATTTTTACAAAATTAATTTCTCTCACTTAAAAAACCAAATTTGAACCTGAAAAATTCCCCCCCCCCAAAAAAAAACACATTTGACAAACACTTTTTATAAAAGAAAGCAGATTATATTTTTACTGATAAATGCTGATTCTAACCTCCAGGAGAATGACTCATTGCACCTTCTCAGGCTAACATTCTTGGCTAATATGAAGTGGAAAGACTATATTGAATCTATTGCTAGGTCAACTGCTTAGAAAGTTGGTTCACTATGTCATGCTAGACAATTTTTAATTCCAGGATCTATCTTGCATAACTATATGTCTACCATTCATCCATGCTTAGAATATTGCTACCACATATGGTTTGGTGCTCCTGCTATATATTTAGAGATCCTTGATAAAATCCAAAGAAGAATCAACAATATTATTAGTCTAGACCTGGCATATTGGCTTCAGTCACCTTTTCCACCACTGTAAAGTTTCCTCTTGGTTCTTTTCTACAAATACTTTCATGGTAATTATTAAGATGAGATGCTATGGTACCTAGACTTTATATATTTAAACACAGTACTAGATTGACAACAAGGTCTCATCAATTTACAGTCATGTTGGCTTTGATGTAAATGCAAGTTCTATGCTAACTGTTTCTATTCTAGCACTTCTCACTTGTGGAACTTTTCCAACTTTATGCTTTTCAGTCAAGTCTAAGCTTCAAAAATTTATATGCAATGTCAATTGCTATCTACTTCTTGATTACTCTTCTATTTGTTCATGCTCTTAAGTTTTTGTTTTCCAATAATCCCTTGTGTCTTAGTGGCTTTAATACATTGTTTGGGGTGAACTGTATAAAAAAAAAAAGAATTACTAATCACTGGTACCAAATAAGGAACAGGCAAACATCTCGACAATAAAAGGTCAAGTAAGAGGTAAAGTTTCTTTATCCTTCTCTCATATTTTTTTTGTTAAGGTTCAGCTGAAGAGCACTGATCACTGCTGAGAGGCATGTGATTCAAATTTTCATACTTGAAAGCTATTTTTCAGTAGTAGAAAGATTATACATAAAAGTCTCTGCATTCATATGTAAATGAGGCCAGACTTATTTCAATATCATTGCAATCACAGAAAATATAACTATGAATAAAAGTTATGAGACACTGGAATCATAATCAAATTCTATTATCAGCATTTAAATTTTGACATATCACAATCCAAACTCTAATGAGGTTAGGAATTTGAAATTTTTAAAACATTTAAGAAAAAAAAAAAAAAAAAAGAATAAAGAAGAAAAAAAAAAACGTTCAAGTGCTTTATAGCATAAATTAGATGAATGACTAAGTTTGTGAATTTATTCAACTATTTCCATCACTTTCTCAAAAACTGGCAAATTATTTATGATCCATAATTCAACTCATTTTGATATTTTTAATAAGTTGTTTTTTATGTATGTACATGTGAATGTGACTGAGAAAGAGAAAGAGATATTGTGATTCAAAATAAGATTTTAAGACTAGTAATGTTAAACAGTGTAAAGACAATACACAATCTAACAAAAGAAATTTCTTTAAACTTCAGAAAGCTTACCAAACCCTATTAAGTATTCAAAAAGACTTGAATATCAATCAATTATACAAGTGCTGAAACATTCTTTGTTTCTATTCCACTTCCTAAAATATGACCAAATATAAGAAATTCTCTTTTAGAAAAGTTTCTTGGATGTTGCAAAATATTTTTCAGCACCCCCTTGTAACAAACAATGCAAAATATAACCAAATTCTGGTTTCATCTGATTGCTGAAAATAACTAGAGAACTTTGTTTCAAGAAATATAAGATTATAATAATAATAAAATGATAGTGCTTTGGAACACTGCACTTTTGTTTTTTTTTGTTTTTTTTTACCAAGAAATCTACATTATAATGCAGAAAAACAGAGACAGGTTACAATAATTATTTAAAGACTATGTTAAAATCAGAAAATTATAGTGTAGATCTTTGCTGAAACAGGAATACAAGTTACATGAAAGTTTTTGTTTTCTTTTTTAAACCTATACAAAGTTATTTTAGCATCTTTGAATTAAAAAAAAAAAAAAAACAGTATTGTGTACGTATTAATTTTAGATGGCACTAAACATTAATTTCTCAAATCTTACGAGTATATTTTTTCCCTATTGGCAAAAAAGTAGGTTTGATATCAGTTCAAAGCTATTACAAAAAATTCTTGTTATATTGCACATGCAATAGCCTTAAACTTTTTCTTTTGAATTTTTCACTTATAAAAAAAATGTACATCTGAATTTGCATAGAATATTTGAATTACCCTTAAAAAAAAAAAAAAAAAAAAAAAAAAATTAATTTGATTTTTTATTTTCCTCTTTTTGATTTTTCTCCTAACCAAGATTTAAGCTTTCCTGACTAATTTTGCATATGAGCATTTATCGATCAATGCTTGAAAAATCTGCATTATGTAGATGTATATTATCTTCAATTTTCTTTCTCTTTATTAAATAATATATTCTAGATTTATAGCCATGTTATTTCCTGGCTGCAGAGTTCACCATGGAGACATTCTTTCTATGTAGATTTAATGAATGCCTTTACTATGTAGTGTCTTATCATAGACAAACCACATTAGTTTTGTCTGCCCAACAAAGACAACACCCCACTTCAGAATTCATTGCTTTGTTTAACTTAACAGTAGTGCTTTACATAGAAGATTCAAGTAAATGATTAAGAACAAAGTCTTGCCTGCAAAATTGAATGGAAACTGAGTAAAAATAAAAAGGCAAACAACTCCAGATTTTCTTGTACTTTAGAGATTTGATCATAGTTCTCAAATCTGAGAGATTATTTGGTATATTGAAGAGATTTTTCATTTTTTCAACATGAGTACTTACAGCATTCTGTGTAATGAATTAATTTCCATCTGAATTTGTTTTTGCTATATCTTATTTAAACTTACTGTTTATATTGTTGATAATTATGTAAATACAGCAATAATTGTTGGCTTTATGTCACAAACATCTTTGATATACAGTTTCACAAGTAAAGGACAAACTCAGTAATTAAAAAGTAAATTATAAGCCATAGACAAAACTATTACACTTTGGCTCAAAATCAGGACTTTTCCATATTAGAAATTTGAAACTAAATTGTTAGCTTTTGTCATTTTTTGTTGAAAATTATCATTCAGTAATGTTAATAAATGTCATTTTATAGGAGTAGATGCTCCGCTCTGGTTTTTTGAACAGGAGTAGAGGTTTATCCCTTGTTTCCTGTTTAAGATTGGGTTTCAGGTTCCTTCAAAGTCTTCTTATTCTCTTTCATTCCCAGTAGTCCCTTGCATATTAGTGATATTACTGTCTTGCTTGGGGTGAAGTGATTAAAAAAAAATTTCATCCCACTTTATTCATAAATTCTTATATGAAAATAAACAATATTCACCTTTAAGCATGAGAGGTCGACCATCAAATATCTGTGCACAGTTTATTGCTCTGTCTACTTAGCTGGCTCTGCAGAACCAGTGGGAGAGGCTAAAAGTAATAAGAGGCCATTCCTTAAGACAATACCTTCTCCTTCTGGGGGGGGGGCTAAAGGGCCCAAAAAGGGAAAATGCTGAGGGGCTTGGGAAATTTTATTTTTAGTCCATGCAAGCTCTGGTTTTTACTTTAGACTTAACCTTGTATTGTATTCCAGAAAAGTGGCTACGTGCAGTTAAATGCCTAATTTTTTTTTTAATCCATTATTAAATGAGATGAGAATGGAAAACAATATTCAAGCAAAAATCTTCGAGAATCAAGAAAAGTTTGGTCAAAACAATAGGTAATGAAATCAATAGATTAAAGACTGATGAATATTAAAGGTCATGGAACTCGTTAATATGAAATAGTCATTTATTAAGATATAGTGGAAATTATCTTAAATATATTTCTATGGTTTATATTTGTTTTATATAAATAAAAAAATATATGTCGCACTGAGTTTGCTTGCATAAAACAGGATTCCTTCAAAACAAGTTATCAATATATTTTATTCATGACAGATAAACTGTAATTCACACAATATATTGCTAATATAAATATAGGTATATCCTAAAAAATTTACCAATATTTGTTTTTTAATGCCAATTTTATTGTAAGAAAATCTTACTTATTATAAAACGCAGATTGTGTGTGTGTGTGTGTGTGTGTGTGTGTGTGTGTGTGTGTGTGTATGCGTTTATATATTGGATCGGATTTCCTACATTTTTCAACCGATTTCAACAAAACTTCAAAGGACTGCGTAAAATTACCTTGCGGTGGTTCTGACAGCGCCAAAAATTGAAAAAACATAATTGTTTTTGCATGAAATTAATTTGAAAACACGATAAAACAATTCAGATGCCAGAATGAAAGGGGGACAACTCATATCGAGTTATACTTATTATAAAACCCAGGTTGTGTGTGTGTGTTTGTTTATATATGGGATCAGATTTCCTACATTTTTCAACCGATTTCAACAAAACTTCACTTTTTTTTTGGCAGGTAGTGTTTCTTATTGTCTTGCACACTTTTTTTCTTATTTTTACATTCAGAATGCTTTAAAAATTCCATTTACAAGACAATTGTTTATAATAAAATTCTATTGAATCGATAGACTCATAACAATTGAAAACAATGTTTTTGTTTGAGTTTGGGCCTTAAACAATAATCTTTGTCAATTTTATTTTTCAGTCTTTATGATGGTCGATACTTGATCTATCTTTTACTGCTACATCCCAGGGCAACGCCGGGTTCTACTGCTAGTTAATAATAAACTTTGACATTGCAGAAAAAAATTCAATGTTTTTAAATAAAACTAAATTAATAAAATAAAATGCATAGTAGCTGTAATATTAGAAGAATTCTAACAACCAAATAGATGTTCATTACTATATTCTTCTATGTGCCATGCCACTTCAGGATGTGGGCGATCAAAGATTTCCACAACTTCCTATACCTTGTAACACATAGCTGTATTTCTCCCATTACCAAGCCTCCTGCCCCCAGTTCCATCATCCATTCACACAAGCCCATCACTGTCTTCCTCTCTATCTCTTGCCTTGTGAAGGTTAAGTTTTCCAAGCCTTCCATCCCCGTTATGTGTCCAAGAAATTTCGATTATCTCTTTCTGATTCTGAGTATAAATGTTCTTTTTGTTAGCATTTCCTTTAAGACATCTTTGTTGATTACATACTCTGTCCATGGTATTTTCAGCATCCTCCTGGAGAGCATACTTTTTTTTTGTTTCTAATGAGATTTTCCTGTTTCTTAACATTTCTTCCTAGGAATTCCAATATAATAAAACAAGTATATTCATCTTCAAAATGAAAATCCCTAAAATTACTTATTGAAATGTGCAAAAAAGAGATCTTGGATTTCTTCTGTATATTAGTTCTGTTCATAGGGTTAAGCCCAGGTATAATTGATTGCGTTCCGTATGATGAACCAGCAAACATCGAGAAGGGAATGTGCAAAATATAAAGTGTTCAAGCCTTTGTATCTACTTTTATTTTTTTTTTTAAATAATTTCAAACTAAGCAAGGCAATAAAGTAAGACACAAAGGTTTACTAAGAGTGAAAGAAACTGAGAAAACATTATTGAGGCGATTGGAAGCAATAAAAGAACAGAAATTAAGACAGATGATGATTGAAGTTACATTTAAATTTCTGAAGATTGTAGTTGACAGAAAGCAAAAAGGCAGAAGAGAATTCCACAAGCGAGAAGTGCAAGAGAAGAAATTATTACATTGAATTTACAGTTACATCTAGAAATTTCAATCATAAAATGATGAAACCTACTTGCCAACCTAGTACTGTGCTTAAATTCATAAAGTCAAAGTACTTCATCAGAACAATGATGATGAAAATATTTATAGGAAAGATACAGTAAAGTTATGTTATGGCAGTGGAAAAGTAGAAACTGAAATGCCAGGTCAGGACTAATAACATTACAGATTCTTTGGATTCTCTCAAGAACCTCTAAATACATCGCAGAAGTGCCAGATCAGATGTGACAGCAATATTCAATGCACAGACAAATTGTAAACATGTAAGGGTATAAGATAAATTTTGGAGGGGAAAACTGTCAAGCATGAAACGGTGAACCAGCTTTCCTAGCAGTAGACGTAGCAATTGATTCAATATAATTGTTCCATTTTCCGTAAAAAGTGTTAAACCGAATATACATCTGTCAATAGTTTGCAAAAATGTGCAAGAGAGATAAATAAAAAATAGCTAAATATCTAATAATTTTTTTTTTGCTGACTTACACTCTGAAAAAATCTTTAACTAGTTGTTTTATGATCTATGATAGCTTACCTAATAGAATCAAGTAGTTTATTTGAAAAATTTAAATGCCCACAAGTATTTTTATGTGATATTTATGAAAATAATCATTCATTTTTAAGCAAATAAAGTTTTTGTGAGCAGATATGAGAATAGGAAAGAAATCTGCAACAAGTCCTGAGACAGATTTTATCTTATTGAGTATCACAATAAAATTTCTAAAGTTTTATTGAGGGTAGATTTCAACATGAGAGACAGACATTAACAGAAAGACAATTGACAATGTAACAAATCAGAGAATATAAACTACAGCTGAATAGTAATTAAGTAATAATTAATCTTAAATTATTAGTAATACATACTACTGACAAATGTAATAAGTTTCATTTGTCAGTAGAAGGCCTCATGTATGACATACAAATATTATAAAACATGTGCGTTGTATTTACTCTCCTTTTTTCATATTGTTATATACTGTGTATGATTGCAAGAGTAACAAACGAAAAAGAAAAAGAATAATGTATTACTGTTGATTGGTTTATTTTGTTTTACGGCATATCAACCTCAATGGGTTATTTAATGCCGACAAAATTTTTATCGCTGCTAATATGTTTTTCTTCAAAAATCTATTTCTGAGAATATTCCTCCTTGAAGAAATCTATAGCTGGTCATATTTTTTTCAAAGAATGTATAACCATTTGTATTGCTGGTATTTTTTTTTTAAAGTATTGCTGGTAAATTTTTTTTATTACAAATTATTTCTGGTATTAAAACTTATTTTTACACAAGTTTGGGTATTAACTATTTACCCATAGCTGGGACCCTAACAGGTGCTACCACCCTGGGTCAGGGTGGACCTGGGAACACCAGCAATTAAGAGGTGGTTTCACGCTCCTTAAAACCTCCTGATCAGAGGCATTGCTGTTGGGCATAGTTTATCATCTTACCCAGGACGCGAATGTAGTTTATTGTCATACCCAGGACAATGTATTTACTGTTGAGATGTAAAGAAAAGGAGATGATATTTTAAAATAAAATTATCTGTATTACAAATGTATACATTAGATCAAGGTAGAATGTTTCTTGTAGGTGGGAGAGGTGACATTTGTGGGCAGATAAGTCTAAAATTAAAGATGGCAGATTTGTTTGTGTAGTGGCCTTGTGTTGAAGCTTGCATCAGATTGGTTGATTGAGAGGCTGCTGTGAACTATCTTAAGGGTTGATGAGTGGGTTATTTTAAGCATTCAGGATAGATACATGACTCATCATTTTTGTCATGTTTTTGTAGCAATGTTCATGATTGGCTCCAATGTTAAAATTTTATTTTATTTTTTTGAATTTGTTCTCAGAGCCCCTGTGCAAAGAGCAACATTTTTATTTTTAATTTTGCTTTTGTACCATTCACATCTGGCTGACAGGCTTCGATGTGGAGTGAATGAGAAAGAGGTCTAATTTGAAGCATAGTATAACAATATACAATATTTTTTAAAGACATTTTTTATGTTTATACATTCTTTTTTTATAGATACAAATATTTAAGTAAATGCTCTGTTTATAATAAATAGTATTAACAACATTTACTGACCTGAATGTCCAAAAATTTTCATAGAAAATATGCATCCTCCAACAGGAATCAAACCTGTATCTTATATGGAACCATCATATAGCCTGATGTGCCTTAACCGATTGGGCCACAGAGGAGCATTCAGTTAGCAAGGTCGATTTTACTGTTTTTAAACACAATTCTCTATGATTTTCTCTCATACATTCATATCTGCTCAATGCGTATCCAAATGTAAACAAATGATGTCACACATCATGAAATGGACAAAGTCCAATAATTATATTTTTTTTAGGACATTTTTTATGTTTATACATTCTTTTTTTATAGATACAAATATTTAAGTAAATGCTTTGTTTATAATAAACAGTATTAACAACATTTACCGGCTAAATCAGTTAAGGCACATCAGGCTATATGACAGTTTCATATAGGATACAGGTTTGATTCCTGTTGGAGGACACATATTTTCTATGAAAATTTCTGACATTCAGGCCGGTAAATGTTAATATTTTTTTTATTATAAACAGAACATTTACTTAAAAATTTGTATCTATATAAAAAGAATGTATAAATATAAAAAATGTCTTTAAAAAATAATTGTCAGACTTTGTCCATTTCATAATATACAATATCAAAGAGTGAAAATCAGAAGTGGTATTGTTCAAACTGTTTAAGAACGTTAAAAAGTCAGTTCCAATTGGGAACAGTTATCTGGGTAGTGGACATTTTACAAGGGCCATTTAAGATCATTGTAAAAGAAAGATATAGACATTGAGCACACACAACACAAATGTCAACAAAATGTTTGGAAAACTTTACTCACTTTTGCCAAAAACAGAGATAACCATTTCAGGTTACCAGACCTAAATATATCATTTAAATTGCACAAATGTGGATATATATATATATATATATATATATATATGGTCTCTTACACACAAAATACATGTACAGTACACAATGTACATTCTCAAATATCATATAATGCACTTTATACATATAATCACTAACTACAACTTCTGACTGTATATTGTGCATAATTACCCAAAGAAATGATTTCCAAACATCACATCATGTGTATTAAATGCAATGTACATTTTCTACATATCAGATTATATTCATATTAAAAAAAGTCTTTGATGAATGTATGTTCTTTTTCTATTTTCTTTCCAAAATTGGTGAATGTCATTAATGAACAACCAGAGGAACAAAAGGAAGAAAAAATGAAAAAATAATGAAAAATGTAGAGAGAAAAATGGAAAAAGTTAAAGATAAAACTGTTTTACCAATACTGATATAAACAATTTATTCATCACAAAATAAAGTTAGCCATTAACAAAAAACAATTCTCTGGAACCATTGTCAATAGTAGCAGAAATAACAAATAGTGTGTGCGTGTGTGTGTTTGGTTTAAAATTTACTATATTTATAGAAGTGTACTCATTATCAGAGATAGAGCCTTTATAGATATAAACAGTATAGACATAGGGATCAATATTGTATGGATTACTATCAGTTTCATACCTCAATCTGATTATCAGACTACACACACTGGAGCTATTACTTGACTTTCTTCTTTTCTTGAAAATAAGCAAAAATAGTCAAAAGTACTCAAAACATAATTTTAACAAGTTCCTTTACAGCTTAAAAGACATTCCCTGTCCATTTTCTTTAATAGGTTCCAACAAAAGATTGCTGCCTAAATATAGTGTGTGTGTGTGCGCATATATATATATATATATATATTGGTTGGTTGATTTTGTTTAGCAGCATATCGACATCTATGGGTTACATAATAGCAAAATCTAAATATATATCTGAACACCAAATTCACAAACACACCAATTTATTTCATACAGTTCATCTGAATTAATAACCAGAATACCTGAATCAACTTAATATTTATATTACTTCCATTATATATATATATGAAGAAAAATTTTTGAAAAAACAAACAAAATCCTTAAATGTTGTTTAAAATGAATGAAATGTCGACGTCTGACGTTTCGGTTTAATCAACCTTTTTCAAGACAATATTCATTAAAATACAATACATTTACACTTGCTTATATATATATGAGAACAACTAATTTCATCATAGAATAAAAGCTACCTATCCTAACATTATCTCCTTAAAAATAATTCCTTACTGTTTACATATTGGTTTACAATATGTCCTCACAATATTCAGTTTGCAATCAATGTTCGAATATGACATTTGTGTTAAATGTGTGTATTATAAACAGGTACACATACATTTACATATGTAAATATGCAAAATTTTTTATAAAAACATAACATAATTTATTAAAAGATTTGATATTTTTATGTTTGTTAATGTACTTAATGCAAATTACCAATGTATATTTGTAAATCTATCTAAGTTTAAATATCTTACTTCTTTTCAAGAGTTATTTATAAGAGCTTAGTGACATTAGCTACATCTTAAAATGATTACACCAATGGGAAAATGCTTTACTAAATTAATAAAAGATAACTTTTCTTTGCCACTTAAATCTTTATTACAACTTGGAAGAGCAAGATTTTTCTATATCAAAATCATACAAAATAATAGTATTTATTTTTTGAGACTTTTTTTTCAATAGTAGTAAATACAGATTTTATAAGAATATGAACATACTGATAGTTCCAAATAGTGAATCTAAGACCTAGACACCTACTACAGAACAATCAGAAATGTCACCTGTTTGGCACCAAAGCAAATAGCATGAATCTGAATTCTGGGCAGGAAAAGAGACAAGAAGGAAAAAATGGGGAGAGGGAAAAAAAAAAAATGAAAAACAGTAAAAAGAGAAAAATTTAGTGTTCATTTTAGAGAAGTTCTCATAAAGCAAAATGCTTTTTCCAGAAGAGGTGAATCTCATTAAGGACAAGTAGAAGACACACAGCATACAAACAAACACACAAATAAACAAGACATCTGGGCAAAGTTTCAATATCAGCAGACCAAATTCCAAACCATATTGGGACTGGAATCATTTTATACAAAATCATGACATAATCAGTTGGCATTCTGAACAACATTGTCCAAATCAACAAATACAAACACTTTGGGGATTACTTCTATTATTTCTATAGTATTATTAAAAATAATCTTACTTACATAATCAATTTTGCTATGTATATTTTTTATTGAAAAATAAACATTCACTTTTCAAGGCTAACTTTTTCTGAGAAGTTGTACTTATAAAATAGTTTGTAAAATAACAAAACAGGATTTTTATTTTATTTGATTTGCCTTTTTTTTTCTTTTTTAACAGCTTAACACTTTGTGAGTTATTTAAAATTGAAACATTATTTTGGGTTACAATAATAATTCTTTTATTGGGAGTAGATATTGCATTAACACTTTTTTTTTTTTTTTTGAGAATAACAATGATTAAAGATAAAGGTACTATTTAACCGACAGCTGAAGGGAGCTCTCTAAGTCAGCTCTCCAATTTCTCATTCTGAACAAAACAGGAATTAAATGTTTGGGGTTTGTTTGTACAAATGTTAGCCATACAGAACCGAAATTGCATATAGCAGACAACAACTTGAAAGAGGACATCATCATCCAAAATCATAACTTTAACTGCATCCACAAAACAAAAATAAAAATCAAATACATAAAAAGAGATTATATAAGCCAATGTCCATTGTTTTATAACACACAAAAAATTATCACACCATATTTTTAGTTTTTCTTAGCCATATATGATGAAAACCTGCTTAAATTTATGAGCATCTCATGAGACAGCTGAAGAATGGCTGACCAAAAATAGTAAAAGTATATTCCCAACATCAAAACACTATCACCAACTCTTCTTTTACATGCCATGTCCTTTGTAGCTCTCAATAAATTTTGACTTTTTGTTATCTCTCCTAAACCTTGTTCCTCCATCTATTTACTCAAGATCACTAGGTAGGTTATGTGTTGTTTTCCCCTGTCCTTCTTGCTTTCAATCTGTCCTGTGAGTATCAAATTTTCCAAGCCCTCTTTCATCATTATGTGCCCTAGAAATTTCAACTATCTCTTCCTGATGTTATGTATAAGTGTCCATTTTGCTTTCATTTTCTCTAAAATTTTGTCATTGAGTGGATATGTAGTTAAATAAGTTCTCTTAGAGTTACCTTATTGTGTGTGTGTGTGTGCACGCGCATATGTACACGGTTGGGTTATTTATTACTTTTCATTGAAAAAGTGAAAACAATTGATTGGAATCATACAGCCAGCTAAGTAGCATCTTCTCTCTCTGGAAGAGTTTTGTTCTTATCATAGATGACATAAAAGCCCTGTTCAGAACCCCCTCCCTCCCAAGATTACAGAAATTAGTAATGAAAAACAAGAAAAACTGAATTCTGATGGAAGAAAAAAATTTAACTACAGAAAAGACGAATGCTGTCTCTTCTGAACATGGGAAATGTCCCTTGCTCTTGTTTAATCTTGAATGCAATGAGCCAATCAACAAATAATATAACTTTTTTGTAGGTTCATACAATATAAACAGTCATTTTAGTTTTGGAATGGCTATCAGAAATGGCAAATGCAACAAATCTGATAACAAATTAACATTTCAACTTTTGGGTTCCTTTATCTTCTTTGCCACTGAGAAGAATCTTTTTATATTATTTTTCATCCAAAACAAGGCCCAAAAGCCACTTAAGGTAGAGGGTTATTAAAAGTACATAAAGAGAGGAGGTAAGGGTGGTATAATATGAGGATATACAGGATAGGGAATGGTTGACCCTAGATTTAAAAAGGTTAAGATTGTAATGATCTTCCAGCGATGATATGAATATGCAAGTTCCACTTGAGGTCTGAAGTGTGCTTTAGTCCCAATCGTCATTCAAGGCAAGGAGACTCATTGAGAGTAAAAATGCTCATCAGGACTGGAGTAAATTTAGGATCTGCTTAGTGGTGATGAAATGTTACTAGCTTTATTGAGGCAGTATTGAAGACTATAAGACAGTGAGTTGTGGGAGTTAAGTCAGCAGAGAATATGAAAAAGTTCCATACAAGAATGTTTTTGCACAGTATATTTCTTTGCTAGTCTTAATAAATATTTTACTTCAATTTGTCATTATAAATTCAAATCCATATGCTAAATACATTCAAGGTTGGCTTTTTATATTACTACTAATGTGAATATATATATATATATATATATATATATATATATATATATATATATATATCACACACATATACATACATACACACTACATTCAGAGTTGGCTTTTTACATTTCTGCTACTGTAAATGTATATAAATACACACATATATATTTTACACCATACCAACTCAAATATTCACTTACATACTAATGTTACAAAGTGAATTAACTCTACTCTGTGAAAGCTACAAAAGACTATTTACCTATGAATAACAGACATGCAACACTACACCAAAATAAGTAGGACTCCTAACCTCAAAATTTGTTTTTTTAATTCTATGTTTTTCTTAATGGATTCTTCTGTTAATGTTGCAAGTCTTGTTGTATTTAATACTTACTAGTTTATATCTGTTCATAATATATAAATTAAAGGCAAACTCTAAGATTATACACAATGTACACCTTTACACATGGTACACATTAACAATTTAAAAAAAAAAAAAAAAAAAAAAGAAAAATGAATTTATGATTAGGGTAATAAATAGGATGGAACTTAGATAAGATACATAGATCCCCCTCTCCACAAGATGAAAATTTACAACAGTTCTGAGTTTATTAGGTACATAGATCCACAATCAAGAGGGATATAAAAATTATTCAGGATTGTTATTAAGATAATGTCAAATCTAAGAAGACTGATCAAAGAATAATTTAGACTTAGTAAAATTTAATTTACCCAAGAAATGTCACAAAAAGATCAATTTAACAAAAGCTGATAACTAAATCAGGCAAAATAAAGGCAAATGTTGTATTAAAAAAATTATAATAAAATAAGCATAGATGATCAAAATTCAAAAATAAAGAAAACATTTGAGAAAAATGAAGAAACTAAAAATATCAATTTTTTTTTTTTAAAATAGCTTTTATATTGTAAATGTGTTGTAGATCTTCCTGAACATAATCTCAGTAAGCGTCATCTTTACAGAAAGAGAATTTCAAAATCCTACATAGGGGAAGACAGGATAAAGGAAACAAGAAGAGAAAAGGAAATTATAGATTATGGCAAATGAAGTAAAATAGGTAATCTAATCCTGTTTTGCCTCCTTATCATTCAAGTAGGTCTAAAATATGTTAAGTAAAACAAGCTAAAGTCTGTGAGAGCAAAGAATTGAGGGGGTAAGGGAATGGGTATGGCCAGTGTGGCTGCCAAGATAAAACTGATGAAGGGAATAATGTTAGAATGTTATGGCTCTTTATCCTTTGGTGAAGCAGTCCATACTACCTGGAAAAATACAATGAAATGGTGTGTGTGTGTGTGTAATTAGCTTATGTTAGCATCACAAAAACCTGGAACAACTGATTTAGTAAAAATCGCAAAAAATTCACTAAGAATCAATGTGTATGTTTGTGTATACATGCATCTTCATTATATTTGGGCTTTTGAAATAGGAAATTTAAAATTTAAACGCTTCAAGTGATAATGTTTGAACAATATAACACAAACATTTAAAAAAATAATAAAAAAACAAAACATATCCACCAAAATGCTATTACTGTAAGACCACAGTTATTTGCTAGTTATATAGGGACTTTTTTTTAATATTATAAAGATCTAATGATCAATTTATATTAATTTTTTAAAACTATTTAATAAAACAGATAATCTACATACAATAAACATCAAGAAACCTCTTTCTAAAAAACAAAAAAAAAAAGCTTGTGGAAGGGTCGGAGGGGGGGAGATCTGGGAATGGCTAATGCCATGTCTGAATAAGAGGATGTTTTTCCTTTTATCTTTTCTTTTCCTACCTTGAAAGCTAACTATCCAGAAAATGAAACTACCATAAAACCTTACCAGGGAGCATAGATACCAGAATGGTTACATTTTTTTTTTTTTATTCTGATCATTGGTTTTAGGGGTTTTTTTTTTGACTGATGTGGTACATAACAGAATTCATTTACTCTTTTCACATAAACTGGCAGAATGTTCTGGTTCATCAAGTGAAAACTGATTCATTACTGAGCTATGTTTAGGTTCACACTTAGAAATCCTTTAGTAAATCTTTCACGGCACACCGATTGTATTTTAAGTAAATTCTACAATAGCCAGACTGTGGAAATACATACCAACTAAACATATCTAGGTGGATACGGTGGCCATTTGTGTTAAAAATTGGTTCTTCAAGCAACCTCGTAACAACCATCTACAAATTGGAAATGCCTTATTTTAAGTGTTTAGTATTTACTAATTCCACAACCTGAATTTTTATGAGGGTTTCAGGATAGGTCCATCACTGCTTTCATTCTGGAATTAGAATGAAAGCAATGATGGCACCTATCCAAAAATCCTTCATAAAAATTCAAGATGGGGAATTAAATACTGAACATTTCAAATACCTCAGTTCCAACAAATTTAGTAGAGGAGATAAGGAAATTGAACATAAAATAAGTTTCACCCAACACTGCAAATCACTTCAAAACCAAAGCACTAACCTAAAAACTAGTCATGTACTTAAATATCTTTGTTAGATCAAGTCTTTTATATGGATGTCATGCATGATGCTGAACTAGTTAAAAAATATCTAAACTCTCAACTGTATACAAGTGCTTTTTTTCAGATTATTTGTTAAAAATGGTTTCAAGTGAATGAAGCCTGTAGGATCATCCTTCTTCAAAACTGACACTACAGAATCACAAATAACTACACAAAATAACAGAAACCACATCATTTGAAGACTGGCAACAATTAAAATGGATAGCACAAGAAAAATAATGACAATCACAATGTTAACATTCCATACTACTTAAAACAAAAGGTTTAGTAGGTAACAGCTACTGAACTTGAGAAACCTATTTTCCTAAAAAAATTGTTTTAATAGAAAGATTTTATAAAATTCAACCGAAAATAACACTGGCTGCTAAGTCAACAAATACTTACAAGGAAACTGTTAATATTACCATTACACATTTTATGACCAACATTTTCAACTGAATGTAGCATTATCTGGAAAAATGTTGATAAACTCAGGATATAAAAACATTTATAAAGTCAGCCATAATCAATTGATGTGCTCAGTAATTTATATTGATATAAAAACTTGAAATATTTCTAATCAGCTGACTGGGATCCAAGCCGAAGAGTTGGAAGACATGATTATAGCCAATTATATGCTTGCAAAATCTTACTTTCCTGTATCTGATAAATGTATCATCTTTTGTGCTTGGTTTCAAAGTGAGAAAAATCTTACCGATAGTGACTAACCAATAAAAACAGTTAATTTGAGGGTGGAGTAAATTTATAACTAAAACACTAAATGATATTTAATGTTCTGGACAAGGACCTCCAATCAATCAAACTAGGATCAGAGCATTACTTTCTCAGACTTTTGCTTTAGCATTATCCATCTAAGCACTGAGCAGGCTCATCCCAGTTTAACTTTGGTAATCAAGTGAGGACCAATGTTCTCAATAAGGCTGTTGACAGTTAATGGTAATAAGGCAATGCTAAAAGACAATTCTAGAAAAAAAAGCTTCCAATGGCTTCTGATTACAACAACTCTTAGGCATGTGTGTACATACATGTAATGTTTGTCACTTGCTGATCAAAAGTGGGACAATTGTAGACACAGCAGACATATTAGTTACAGACAATGTCATTATGTCTGTTAAGCTTGGGTGAATTAAAACA
>CAHIKZ030000616.1:720000-747500 GCA_903632075.3 Acanthosepion pharaonis | reverse complement strand
CATTAAGAAGATTAGTCTCAGCACTGCTGCTGTTTGTCTGACTGGTCTTCACTTCGCAGAGTCCGGCATTGGCTTGGGGCAGCATGCAATGAACAAAGTGGCACTTGGTACGGCGCAGGGTTTCAATTAGAGTGTCCTGTGTACAAATGAATTAGAACTCTAATTAGCAGAGTAAAAAAAATCACACATGTCCAGTCAGCACTGTGTCACAGCATTTCTTGGAATAGATTAAATAAACAGAAAAAAAATGGTGTGGCATTCAAATGTTATCAAAATGCAAAAAATAATTCTATGTTTATACATAAGTATCACAATATAGCGATTGTCTGATAAAGATACAGATTAAAACAAGAACTTAATAAATAATGAGTATCTAATAATACCAAAGATGATGAGCATTAAGAATTACAGTGTAACCCGGATATAAGAGACCCGGATATAAGAGAGATTTTCTCTGGTCCCAAATTAGAGCCTGTGTTAATGTATATAAAATAGACCAAACCCGGATATAAGAGACTTCTTCTCCAGTCCCGACAACTCTCTTATATCTGGGTTACACTGTATTATTATTTAAAGTCATTTTAGAAATGCAAATCAATCTCAATGTTTTAGGGATGACAATCATGCCAAAATGATTATCTTGTAAATAATCAACAGTTGATTAGCAATGGTTGTCAATTTATTTAATATTTTGATGTTTATTCAAATCCTTATCACAACTTTATAGAAATTATTGCACCGTGTGTATCCAAGGTCAGTTGCTATTAGTCGAATTAATCAGATCTACATTTGAATTCTGGTCTGTTTATGTGAACTGGAAATTTTTTACAAGATGCTGAAATCTTCAGTTTTTAGTATTATTGAAGTTATCACTAACATTTTTTGTCAAGATTCACAAACTATGTTTCATTCAATTTCACAAACCAATCAATGAAATATAAAAACTTAAAGAAACAATATGCAAAAAACAATATTGCATTTTTAGTAAATAAGTATTTGTTATTTTAATCATTAAATTGTTTTTAATATAATGGTGGGAGTATTTTGTATGTTAGATAATAAAACTTAATTTTGCCAAAAAATTAATGAAAATTTAATGTACTAAGCTATGCACCCAAGTAAAACCAAGTGTACTTTGTACGCTCTTACTTGGTTGCACTTCTCACCAAAATTTGGCTTTGATGGGTCAATGTATGGCTATTTTATAGGATGTGATGAACGGACTAACAGAAGTCACAGAATTTTATATATAGATTGATGAATATTAAATAGAAAATAAAGAACTAACATTGTGAATATCAGTTTATGTTTCATTATTTTAATAAATTATTGAATAAATAATGTTATAGTTTGTCTTATGATAATCTATTTCTTCTTTAAAGAACAAATTTCAGTTTTGGTAGAATTTTAGAAATCAGTTTCAAAACCTTTGTCACAGTTATTCTATTCAACCAGGAGTTTTATTACATATATTTTTTTTAGAATAGAAATTATCCAATACAAGACTTAAAAGTCACTTATAGTAGAGAGTTACTGTTAAAATAGTAATGACGAATATGCTATGTGATATGAATGAAAGAAGTGGTAGAAAATGAAGACTATGAGGATATAGATGATAGATAAGGACCAACCTTAACTAGAAGAAGTTAAGTTCGAGTTGATATATTTTGTCATTCACACTTTCTAATTAGAAATTGTATACCAGTTGATTTTTCCTTTCAGGCATGCATGCATATTTCAAATTTTCAACAGTTACAAGAATATGTTTCTTGCAAACTATCAAAGAACTTACTTAGTATGAATTTATATTAGATAATAACAGTATCACTAGACTCAAAAAAAATTGGGGCCTCTTTTTTAAAATGTCAGGATGAATTACTTACAAAAACTAAAATTAAGAAAAAATTGTTTAGGACTGTCGAGAAAGTATTCAATCATTTAGTATTAACAAAAACTAGCATAACTAAAGAAATGGAGCTTCAGCACTTCCAATGTTTATTAATTTGTTTTTTTTTTTACAGTTTATCAACCCTTTTGTGAGTTACTTCAAGCTGAAACATATTTTGGCTTGTAAGATTTTTTTATGAGTGAATATTGCATTAATAATGTTTTTGAAAATAATTTTTTCCAGATATGAATTCTAATATTTAACATGTTGTATCATCAAGGTGAATGATACACAGAGAAGAATGAGTGCTTAATATATTTATTCAGCACCAGTATCCAGTGCTAATGGATAAATACAAAAAAAAACACAGAACAATAAGTTACAAAACAATTAACAAGACAACTTACAAGGAATAGAGGAGGGTCAAAATTCTGTATAGCCAAACAAAGATCAGTCCAAATATTAATCAGCTTAGTATCAACTTTTGAAGTCCTTAATCAGACTATTTAAGGCTATGAGCCAGGCCATCTGGTAGAGTGCTGAAGGTGTGCTAGCTACTCTACTACATAACCCATAGCTGGAGGAAGATAGATTGATTCATATCATTCACAATAGTATTTTTGCATAAGTGAATGTAACAAGCCTGATTGGAATTCAAACTCAGCTCTCTAATTTCTTATTCTGTGCCACTATCCATTACATTATTTTCACATCCACCAGCCATTATACCATCTGCACATCCACCAGTATACCCAATGGAGCCTTGCGCACTTATTTTAGTGACTTTTTAAAATGCTAATAAGTCTTTTTTGGGGGATTTCTGTTAACTATTTTGTCATATTCTCTTTAATCACATCATTTTTGTTATCACATTTCATCCATTGTGTCCTCCAGGCTTCATCAAGTGCTTGTCGATCTGCATAACACTGATATCCCTAGACATGATCAGCAAACAAGAACAAGGTACTCCTGTAAATTAAATGAAAGTTTCAGTTTTAAATTCCCTGAAGGTTACTCAAATCAACAAGCATCTGATGAAGGCCAGTGGGTACAACAGCTGAAATGTTATAACGACAAAGATGAGAACAACTGTTAGAGTACAAATGATATAAATAATGATAACTCCTCATCTCAAAAATACAGGCAGAACTCATCCATGGCATTTCAATAGATATTTTAGCTTTGGTTTGGTTTGTTTTACGGTATATCAACCTCAATGGGTCATTTAATGCTGACAACATTTTTTTTTCCCCCCTGGTATTATTTTTGTTTTGTCAAAAATCTATTTCTGTTAATATTTTTTCCTCAAAATAGTAATACTATTTTTTTTTCAAAAATGTATAGCTGGTAATATTATTTTTTCAAAAACGTATAGCCGGCAACACTATTCTTTCAAAAAAAAAAAAATAAATAAATAAATAAAAAATGCATAGCTGGTAACATTATTTTTTAAAAATGTACAGCTGGCAACATTATTTTTTCAAAAACGTATTATCAGAGGCCTTGCTGTTGGACGTAGTTTATCATCTTACCCAGGATGCAGATGTAGTTTATCATCATATCCAAGATGCTATTTTAGCTTTGGGAAAAGCCACAAGTTGCTGAGAGTGATTCAATGTTTTGTCCAAAAATCCCTGCACAAGACAAAAATATCTATTCACTTGGTCGTTGTAAATTTCATAATCACAATTCCCAAGCTCAATGGTATCACACTACCAAGTAACTATACAGCAGAATGTTCATGCATGCACAGTAAGGTTCCCTCAATTGGTTACAAAGTTACATCAACATGGCACAACTGGTCCTTGTGATATCCAAAATGGCTGGACACATTCAGAACAGACATTGTGTATTTTTAATACTATGCAAATTATTAAAAATGGCTACTACTTATATCAATGATAATGAAAATCAGCAATTTTATCAAGTACTATTAAAAGCAATAATATGCGAATGAAATTCATAATTTTATTTGCATATTATTATTATATTTTTGAAAAACATTCTATTTTTCTAACAATTCTTCCTTGAAGAGATACCAATAAAAATCAATAAGTACTGAAAAATAAATTACATGTTTTACACATTCAAAAGAACTTCACAAGTTATTAAACTGCCAACAAAATATTCTGAACCAAAAATATAAAAACGGAATAAAAGCACCCCCTCTACTTCATGTGCATGTGTAATCACATCAACATCAAACAACTTACAGAAGAAACACATTGCACAAAAATTTTTTTCAACTGTCAGATTTTCTTGAAAAAAAAAATATATATATATATATATATATATATATATATATATATATAATGTAAAATAATTTTTAAAATTCAAGAAAATATTTGCAGATGGCAGACATGTTTTATAAAAAATATTTATATAGAGAGAAAGAGGAATGAAAGGTGAAGAAATAGAATGAATGAAGTGAACGAAAACTATATCATTTTAAATTCCTCTAGTTTGCTGAGTCTTTGAAAGAGAAGCAACAATAATTCAGTTAACTTGTTTGTCATATTTATGTAACAAATATAACTTTAGTCGTCATTCCCACCAAAATATTTTACAAAAGAAAATATTAAAACAATATATGACATGTGATAAGAGATTATAATTTGATTGTCTTCAAAGGTTTCCTTATCTTTACATAACTGAGTTGCAAATAACTGCTTACAATATAATTTAAATTAAAATGCCTCTACAGATTAAAAAGAAAATAAATATATATATATATATATATATATATATATATATATATATATATATATATATATATATATATTATTGTGTATCCAATGTCTTTATGCTAAATGTATAAAAGATGTGTTGATGGATGTCTATCTATTCAATGGCCATACTAACAAGTAGTTTTATTATTACTATAAATGCTAATTTTAGTGGATACACATGTTTGAGTTGACATTCCTGTTATTCTTAAACATTGAAATTAATGACAAACACGTGTACCAACTAAAAATAATGTTGGATTAAAAAGAAAATCTATTTAAAAAGTAGTTTGATGCAAATTCCAATTAAATTTTCTATTTTTTTTCTATATCTGTGTATATAAAACTAATATTATCTCAAGTATTTAATTATATGCAATAACAAAACAATCAGAATATTACATAAGGAGGATGAAAGTAATGATGACTTAGGCAAAAACATGTCCAAGAGGTAAAAAATATGAAGACACTTTGGCTTAATTGTTTCAGAAATTGTTCAGTGTTGAGCTACTATCAGAATGTCTATTGAGTCTTTTACATGAACTAAATTAAGTAAATGATCACTGAATGGAGAAATCTTAAGGCAATATTTTAAAAAAAAAGAAAAAAAAGAAAAAAAAAAGGTAACTTTCATAATAGTAAATTTTTAAAGGTTTGAAAATGTGTTTCAGGATGTACGTAACATATTAATCTCTGTCTAAGAATCACGTTTATTGCAGAATGCTAGACTATTTTGTTTCTGATAGCATTTTTTACAAAACTCTGTAATAAATAGAGCTCATGTTCATAAGAGTTATGTCCCCAAGGACACATGGTTTAGTGGATAAAAATGTTGGTTGAGGGACCCTAAAAGTGACTTGACCCAAAGAATTGGGAGTTCAATACCTGGCCACAGCAGAGAGAACAAAAACTTGAAGAGTTACCAAGAGGAATTAACTGAGATATTCAAAGGCATGGCACACACAATTAGAACAATCTACCCCTGTGGACTAAATAAAAGGTTCAGTTCGAAGTTCCAACTAATATCACCTGAAGAAGACAAAACATCATGAATATGGCAATAATGATGAGGACAACATTTCAAACAATGTAACTAATGTAAATAGTTACAATAACTTGCCTCAGAAATATAGACACTTTATATCTTTTGTTAGTGGATACAAAGTAGCATGAAGGAATTGCATTTAGAGCCCCAATCAAGGCAATAATGCCACTAATATGCAAGAGGCTACTAGGAGGGAAAGAAAATTTAGAAAACTTTAGAAGGAACTGGAAATCAAATCCTAAACAGGAAACAAGGAACAAACCTCTACTCCTGTTGAAAAGACCAGGAAGGAGTTTGAATTGTTTTTCTTTGGTTTTGAAGAAGACTGTCAGTGGATCCAGTACAAAAATGCAACCAAAGCTAACCTCCATTGATACAAGATTAGACCAAAAGAGCTAGAGTAGTATATTGTCAACTGATCATGTTGGCATGCCATGGTCCACCAACAATCTACAAATTTCAAAGATGCTCAGCACCAAAAATTTAGCATTCAAAGAGAGCACTGTCACTGTGCAATTTTGGTACTGGTCACAATCACTGACTTCTGGTGTCAAGACTGCTCCAAACCACCTCCAGATTATATATATATATATATATATAGGTGGTTCTGCAAACCAAACCTGGAGCAGTAGGTGTTCAAAACCATCTGAAGATCACATGAGCATGAAACTCAGGGCATGATTAGGGCCATCTTTTCATAGGAATTAATGTTGTCAAGTGTTTTTGCTCTGTCTAGGCAACTTAGGCTTTGAGCACTTTACTGAGTAAGTAGGTTTGCCTTTTTTTCAGTATTATCATTTTTGTTTGAGACTTTATCTGGATGAGGGTTTTAGGTCTTTTGGCAAGTTGTCAGTTGGTTTCATCCATGGTTTTGGTTTTCCTTTAATAATTTATATATATATATATATATATAAAATTGGGAAAATATAATGTATAAATTTCTATATATGGGACCAATGTTAGACAAATGAATGACAAAGTGAAAAAAAAATCAATGTAAGGTGTCTGGTCTTCTCAAAGGACTTCAGTGAAGTAATGTTTTTCTTGATAAAATTATAGGAAGGGGAGGGGGTTATATAAAAATGCAAGTGTCAGCTATAATTATGTCTCAACAAGAAATATTGAAAATGTTGAAACACTGAAATTTTAAACTTAAATTTTTTTTCTTTGTATCTGTTTATGTAGCCGAGCCAATTTGGTTCCATTTTCTTTATGCATTTGTTTTTATTAATTATCACACATCAATACACGTGTGAAAAAACGAAAGTAAAGATAACATGTAGAGCTTTTAACTTTAAAAATCAGGTGGTCAGTTGTAAGGTTGAAACCAAGGTAAGGGATTCAACAGACCTCCAGATTTTTAAAGTTATATATATATATATATATATATATATATATATATATATATATATATATATATATATACACACACACATACATACACCCACACATAAACACATGGGTGAAATGAGAACAAATGGAGTATAATTACACTATAACATTTAAAAGAGGGCTCAATATAAAGTAGAGCTAAATATTAAATATCCTAAAATAAATAATGTTATATATATATATATATATATATATATATATATATATATAT
The DNA here is from genome assembly GCA_903632075.3 of Acanthosepion pharaonis. Lineage (NCBI taxonomy): Eukaryota > Metazoa > Mollusca > Cephalopoda > Sepiida > Sepiidae > Acanthosepion > Acanthosepion pharaonis. The sequence continues at coordinate 740,238 of CAHIKZ030000616.1, read as the reverse complement.
TTCTGTGATGAGGTATTATGTATGCTATTTACATTGTTTGAACTATTGTCCTCATCTTTGTTGCCACATTTATCACATTTCAGCTGTTGTACGTTCCATCTGAAGAAGGCCAGAGCATACAACAGCCAAAACATTGTGATAAATATGGCAACAAAGATGAGGACAATAGTCCAAACAATGTAAATAGCATATATATATATATATATATAGAGAGAGAGAGAGAGAGTTAGATATACAGAGAGATGAGCAGAACTCATGGACAGTAATACAACTAACAAGCTTATTTTTAAATATGCTTTCCTCTTACATATATGTATCACAAAAAGCAACACCAAATACTCAAATTTACTAACATTATATAAACTTTACCATCGCCCAATCATATATATTTTTGTGATAACACACATGAATGTAGCCAGGCATTTATGATTGCTTAAATTTACATGCTAACAATAAAATTATTTCAAAAGAAGTCAAATGTGAAATCTAAATATAAAAATACCATTCAAAATCAATTAATCAGGATAATTTCAGCTTTAAATTATTTCTCATCTTTTATAAATTCACAAAAGACTAATTTTTTCTATTTACATCAGTAGTATAAAACAGCCCAAACTGTTAACATATAAGAAATATTTACACTATATATATATATATATATATATATATATATATATATATATGTGTGTGTGTGTGTATAACTAACAAGTAATATTTAATCTGTATAACAAATTTTAAAAGTATATTTTGATAAATATTTCTTCTGTTATTTATTTTTAATAGAAATTTTTAAAAATTGCCATATATAAGCACTGTTTCTGCCAAAGTTTTTTTTTTAAATTAATCATGTTTGTACATAAAGAATTTACATATATTTGCTTTGTCAAAATTCAGTTGTAAGAAAACCTACAGCGTTCATAAGAAGCATAGTTGTCATCTGCTATTTTTCATTATAACTTAGTTGAATATAGCTGAAAAATGTAGGGAATTATCTAAATAAGTCAAAATAAGTTGTTTAATTAGATTTTCTTAAAACTATACTGAATTATTTAAACAAATGAAAAATTGTAAACATTCTAAATTTATTATTATAAACATTAGAAAAGTATTTAAATGTTTCTTTCCTGATCAACACTACGTAGACATGTCCAGAGTAGGAAATTCAAGTGTACTTTGTATGACAAAAAGAAATTTATAAAATGTCTTGCTGAAAATATGGTTTATTCAGAAATTTTATCAAGTTAAGAGAACTTTTGACAACGTATCTCTTTGTAGAATGGTTATTTGGCTTGTATACACAATATTAAAACATATGTCAAAATTTCACTGACATAGCAGAATCTTATATCATTTACAAGTTCTTTAATTGTGTACTTACAACTTGTAGTTTGATTTGCAAGCAAATGGACTTTCGTTTGATGTTGGCTCCACCCGATGTAAAAGTTCGCCTCATACTGGCTGCTCTTCGCAAAGACGAAGTTGGTTTCTCTCCAACAATTGAGCCACTGACTGTTGTAGACACAGGACCTCGCATTGTAGTAAATAACTCACTTATGTTGTCCCTGCAAAAACAAACAGTTTATTTCTAAATAATTTACACCAGTTGAATCTAAAAGAATTTGATTTGAGCCATCTTCACTCAATTTTCATGTAAATTTAATACATCAAAAATTTTAAATAAATATTGTTTGAAAATAATCAACTCATAGAATTAGCAAATTAAATTTAAACAAAGAATATGACATTCTATTTTTATTTAAATTTACTGATATTTTAAACCTTATTACATTTTCATTCTTCAATTTCTGACTTGTCCAATATGGTTAAAAAAAAAAAAAAAAAAAATCATTAATTTTTCTAATAGTAGCAATGATAAAAGTTATTTCATAACATGCTAATTTAAATATGCATATTATCCTAAACTTTTATTATATATATATATATATATATATATATATATATATATATATATATATATATATATATATATAGAGAGAGAGAGAGAGAGAGAGAAAATTCAAAAATTCAGATAGAAATAAAATATATCTGTAAAAAGACAATATGAATCAAGACAAAATGAAAAACTATTCATTATATAACATGTATGCATAAACAGAAAACTTAATATTTTTACTTGTTTATAAATACAGGTTGCATAATAAAATCCTTATATTTGCCTTGATAAAATCCATCAGAGGATGAAACATTGATAAAGAATAATTCTTCCTTTTCTCTCTCTATATACACACACACACACAGGGGATGTGATGGATAAATTGTCATCTAAATTACGCAAAAATGAAAATGACGTGGACGACATAATTTTAACAGATATATTTACCAAAATTACACAAAAACTTCTTGAAATACTAAAGAGTAAATTTACTCAATAAAATCGCCATTGGCTTCAACCATGGCCTCCAGACGACTTTGAAATTTCCTGCAACTCTTTTGGACAGCCTCCTTGTTTAAGTTGGTGAATGCTGCCATAATCCTTGCCTTCAATTCATCTTTGGTGTTACAAGGAGTTTTGCTGGTCACTCACTCTGCACCCCACACATAATAATCAAGGGGGTTGTAGTTTGGGGAGTTAGGTGGCCAAATGTAAAGGGTAATGTGGTCACAGAAATTGTCTGACAGCCATGACTGGGTTCTCCTGCTTGTGTGGTATGGTGCAGAGTCCTGTTGCCAGACATAGGGTCTTCCAGCAGCCACCCTTTTGACCTAGGTGGCACTACTGCCTCAAAGCACATGATATAGATCTGTGTTTAGTCTAAAGCATTGTGGGAAGATGAATAACATCACCATCACTAGTGATCATTCCAAACACCATGATGTTAACTGGATATTTGGTTTTCATCACTCTCAGTACATCTTTTGGGAACACATCATTCTCTGCATTGTCTACAGATTGGCATCCAAACACTCTGAAATGTTTGTATTGGCGCTTCCAGTGCAGATGCCAAGCAATAGAGCATGCCATTTCCAAATTCTGGGCAGAGTGAATTGTATCATGTCATTTTTTCTCACAGACAGTGGCCAACTGACACCCACTATACTGTGCAGTCAACAAAATCAAAAACAAACATGCATGCACGAAATTAAAAATATAAAATGGCAACAATTTACCCATTACACTGTCTGTATGGATTGAGTACAACATTTATTTAATATATTTTATGTTTATACCTTATTTTTTATAGATACAGTTTATTTAAGTTAATGCTCTGCTGCTTTTAATTAAACAATACTAATTATATTTACCAGCCTGAATGTTTGAGAAATTTCGTCAAAAATATGTGTTCTCTGATAGAAATCAAACCTGTATTCCTATATTATATTGCGTGTTTAGAAACAGTAATTTGGACTTTGCTAACCAGACAGAGAATGCACATTTTCTACAGAATTTCTCAAACATTCAAGCTGGTAAATGTAATTAATATTGTGTAAAAAACGAAGAATAAATAAAAATAATGTATAAATAGAAAATTTATTAAATAATTGTCAGATTTAATCCATTTCATTATATGTTGTCATTAAGAAATATTTTGTGAGCTGATATGATTGATCAAAAAAAAAAAAAAAAAAAAAAAGTCAACAATTATGTGTTTATAAACTGTAATTTGGACTTTACTAAACAGATGCTTCTCTGTAGCTAAATATTATTGCAGGTCAGATCAAATGATGGTTTCCGTATAGGAATACAGGTTTGTTTCCTGGTGGAGAATGCCTATTTTCTACGAAATTTCTCGAACATTCAGGCTAGTAAATGTAATTAGTACTGTTTAATTAAAAAACTGATCAAATAAATTGTATCCATAAAAATAACATATATGTGTGTGTGTGTGTGTGTATATATATATATATATATATATATATATATATATACACACACACACACACACTTGTCCTCATGCATATATGTGTTTGAATGTGACGAAAAGTAATTGTGTGCATGTGTAAATGTAAAGGGGAAGGAGAAGAGAGCAGTGGGGATGCAAGAGAAAGAAAGAGATAATGAATGAGAGAAAAATGAGAGAATGTGTATGTGTGTGTGTGTGTGTATGTATGTGAGCTTTTTGTTGGTTGATTTTGTTTGGCAGCATAACAACATCCATGGGTTATTTAATACTGAAATTCTTAATATTTTGCATATAATTTTATGCTTTCAAGTACAGATATTTTGTACATCATTTTATACTATCAGATGAAAGCTATGTTTTTAAATATATATTTTGTACATCAACACTATATATATATATATATATATATATATATATATATATATATATATATATTGAACAATAAGAAAAGAAAAATTAAAAATTAAAATCATTAGACACACTGGGTTTGTAGATTAATATTCTTTCGTTTTTTTATTATTATTATTCCATTTAGATTCCTCGACTAGTTTCGACCGAAATGGCCATCATCGGGAGGAGAAATATTTCTGCTTGTTGTTGGCAGTGAACTACAGAAATGAATGTCTTTTGTTGGAGAAAATGAACTTTTGTCTGTAGTTTTCATTTGTTTTTATTTTTTCTTTTTCACATGAATCTTTTAACATTCCTTGTGTTGGTCAAACAGTCTCTTTTAAGTTGTTATTTGAGATAAGAACTGGATAGATACATTTTATCCTGAATTCTCTGGTCAGTTTGACAGTTTTATTGGACCTGGTGAGGGATGTGTCTCTGTTTAGTGTTTGTGTGTGTGTTATTTGGTTCTTAGGGAGTGAGTGAGTATGATATGTAAGCGTGTGTATTGCTGTAGGTGTGTGTTATCATTTGGCTCATTAGGGAGTGAGTGAGTATGGTGTGTGTACGTGTGTATAATCGTGTGGGTGAGTGTATAAGTGAGGCCTCCATTCCTCCATAAGCATGTCTGTCTTGTGTGGGTGAGAAATGTGGGTAGGTTTTTGATTTGTTGATTGTTACTATTATATATTGTTAAATTTATGATTTAGCCTGGCTGGGTATTGTGTTTTTAGATGTTGTATCCACTTATTTTCATGGGACTCTAAAATCTTTCTAATGTTATCTGCTCTGAACTTTTCTATTCTCTCAATTATAGTGAATCTGGCATGGGTTTTGAAATCGTGTTTTTCTAGGCGGAAATGTTGTTCTACAGGTAATAACTGTTCATAGGGAGTCGATTTAATTCGCTTACGATAATTAATTCTGTAGTTAAAGGGCCATTCAGATTTTCCTACATATTGTTTCTGGCATAGTGTGCATTCTAGGAGGTAAATTATGTTTTGACTTCTACAGTTAGAATCATGGTAGATTTTGAAAGTAGATTTAGTGATTGAGCTAGTGAATGAATTCATGTTTTTAATATGGTTGCAACATAAACTTCTTTTGTTGTTACATGGTTGGGAAAATCCTCTTGTTTTTGTTCTCAGTTCCTTACGGATTACCTTGTCCCTGAAATGTGGTTACTACCTATGATTTCTTTTAGGTTCTTAGGTCTCACGATATGCAAGAAGGCCGGGTTCCTTAAGCAGTTTTTTTAGGTCTGGTTTGAGATGTAGTATTTCCCAGCGACGTTTGATTATTTGGGATAGTGGAGGCAGAGTGGGATTGAAAGTGGTTACTAGAGGTATGCGGCTAGATTTATTTTTGATCTTGTATATTAGGGTGCCTTCTCTAGGTGTGGAAATTGCTTTATTTATTTGTTCCCTGATTAGGTGTTGTTTATAGCCACGTGTTGTGAATTGATGCTCCAGATTTTCAATGTGTTTATTTAATTCTTCATTGTTGGAACATATCCTTCTAAGTGCTTGTGAATAGGGAAGGTTCTCTTTGAGGTGTTTAGGGTGGGAAGACTTAAAGTGTAGATAGTTGTGGGTGTCGGTGATTTTAGTGTGTAGTGTCGTTTGTAGTTTTCTGTTTTCATCTATGTAAATGCGGGTGTCTAAAAATGTTACTGATGTTGTGGATTTTTCATAGTCAAACTTAATTGAGTCGTGCACTGTGTTTAGGGTCATAAGGAATTGGGTAAGTTTGTCATCACTACCCGTGTATACAAAGAATATATCATCGATATATCTTGCATAGAATACGCAGTCGCTACCAATGATTGGATAGATATGGGTCTCCTCAAATTTTCCCATGAATATTGTAGCATATGATGGAGCTGCAATGGTGCCCATGGCACAACCTCTTATTTGAAGGTAGTGTGCTCCATTGAAGTTGAAAGTATTCAATGTAAGGACATGCTCCATGAGTTTTATGATGACTTCTGTGGGGGGGGCTGTTTTCTTCTTTTTTTAGTAAGTGCTTCCTGAAGGGCGGCCCAGCCCTTCGATGTTTTTAATGTTTGAATATAGTGACCTAACGTCCATAGTCACTAGAATAGCTTTCTCTGGTACTGTTTGTATGTGATTAATTTTGTTCAGTAGATCTGTTGTGTCTCTGATGTAGGATTTTACTTCCTTAGCTAGCGGTTGTATGTAATGGTCTATGTATTTGGAAATTTTTGTCGTGTGGCAGTTGAACGATGAAATAACCGCCTTCATGGATTGTTGCTTTTGTGTATTTTAGGAAGGAGATAGAAGCGGGCAGGTGTAATGTTTGTGGGTGTAAGTGTTGTGCATGTTTCCTTGTCGATTAGATTGTTGCGAAGCATTATGTTTAGTGAGCTAGTTAATTCTTTTTGGTATTCTGGAAGGGGATCTGTAGGTATGCTTTTGTAGGTTTCTTTGTCAGCTAGCTGTTTGTTGGCCTCTTTAATGTAATGTGTGTGTATATATATATATATATATATATATACACATTTTTATCGTAAAATTACCAACATTACATTTTAATGTAATGTTGGTAATTTTATGATAAAAATTTATTTTTATATTTTTTTTTTTTTTAAGTGTTGCATTGATTTTCCTTTGCTATAAAAATGTATGTTGGTCATTTTATGATAAAAATGTACCATTGATTTTTGTTTGGGGGCACACTATTTGCCCATAGCTGGGACTCCAGCAGGTCCCACCACCCAGGGTTAAGGTGGATGTAGAAACAGCAACAATCAAGGGGTGGTTTCACACTCCTCAAAACCTCCCTTGTTGCCAGATACAGTTATGTGTGTGTGCATGTGTATGCATACATGCATGTGTAAGTGGGGTAGTGAATTGAGAATATGTTATATGCATGAATGAACACATTTTACTGGAAAAATAGAGAATAATGGATATTGATTATACATTTACCAAAATCTCCACAATCCACCCTGTATTTTACAAATTTTCTTATAGTAAGTTTTATTATGAAATTTCAGTTTAAATGATACCAAACTTTTCTGATTTTAGTAATAGTAGAAGAACGAGCCTTTTCCAGAATTGGAATTAAGGTATTAACAATAATACACTAAGTGATGAAGTTGAAATCAGTACTTTCAATAAAATTTAACAATGCATACAACAAAAGTTAAAAACCAAGCAAAATGCATCCAAGGGGAGTTATTCTCGAACTAGGTTCATCGTAGTTACCTCCCTTATAAAGTGAATTATGTTCTATAATTGATTCACAAATGCAAGATATCCTATTATTCTACCTCCAACCAAAAATTATCATGTTCTACAGTCAAATTTGAAATCTACGAATCTTCACCAATGAGATCAGAAGGCTCTAGAAAATTTCCCTTAATTTTCTCAACATATTTCATTTTAAATTTAGAGTGCAAACTATATGCCATAAAATTCCTTACTTGTATTTTTATTTTTCCAAGATTGAAACTGACTATTCTTAAATAAAATGACACAAAGAAAAATGAAAAAATGTGGACTTGTTATCAGTGTTTGTCTTCTTGAATGTATCATGCTTAAAATGTGTAAATTCTACTAAGAGATAAAACACACACTCATAAAGAAGCTGCATCAAAAGTAATGCCTCCTATTTACTTCAACAGATACAAAGAGTGAAGTACTAACTCATCACTCTCCCACCTCTCCCACCTTGCCAGTGATGTTATCTATTGTTTGAGTAGGTCAATTTTAAATCTAAACATGTCTTGTCAAATATATTTCTGTCACCACTGCTGAAATGTATTAGCTATTGCCAGTTTTTACATCTGCAGTTTGGCCTGTGTTTATGCCATGGCCGGTGGTGGATAGTGTTTTTACCACTTATTCAATGACATCAACTTTATCCACACTTTAATCTATGTCATTTTATCAGTAACAATCTTTAACAAAATAATTATTGGCTATTAGAAAGAAATAGCAATCTCTATTGCCATACCTTTAACACTGGGGACCAATATAATAGGATGTGTTACTTTTGGAGCAACCACGATCTTGTGTGTGGGTGTGTGAAACAGATAAACTGAGACAGTGAAGTGGGAAAGCCTCAGTTTTTTTTGTTTTTTTTTTTATCTTGCACTATATGTGGGTGTATATTGAACATGAAATGCCTTAAATATTTTACATATTTGCTCACTTTAGGTATTTATTAAAAATATAACAATGTGTGCATTCTAAATGAGAGAATGTTTTATTTGCAAGAAAGTTTTTAAATAAATATCACTAAATTTACCTTTAATTTTGATATTAAAAAAAAAACAGAAATAAATACTTAAAGTGGCCAATCAACAGATGAAAGAAAAATGTTAAGTAAAAATTGATACCTGCTAGAGTCTTGTAAGACATGAATGGCAATTTTGCTGACTGCATTTTCCCGACACACTTTCAACCAACCTGTTGCATTATATTGGACAGGATTTGTTCCTTGGAAATGGTTAAGAATAAAGGTGTGACCAAGAGACCCTTTCCTGAGTAGACTGTCTCCTGTTAAAACAAAATAATATAAATTTATCATGGTATGAAAAAAAAATATCAAAAATTAACAAGTGCATGTGATTGCTCCAAGAGATATGCTTGAGCTCAAAATGCAATCCTATTCAACTATCAATTTTACGAGTATCAATAGCAATGTAATAAGGTTTGAGTGAAAAAAATTACATAGTAGCAACTCATAAGAGATAAGACAGGATGGTATATGTGTAAACCTGGTACTATGATAGTTGTGAAGATGAAAGCTAATTAATGTACATTTATGATTTACTTTAAGGTGAAAAGCTTAGACATTATTTAACAAACAACAAACATAGAGATATCATTACTATCAACTCAAAGGCTTCAAAATGCAAACATTTTAACATCTGTTTATATTTCTGAGATGAGGTATTGTAAATACTTACTCTATTTACACTGATCAGATTGTTGTCCTCATCTTTATTGTTATATTGACAACATTTTGGCTGTTGTACACTCCGCCTTCTTCAGGTGAAAAACGTTGGAATTTCAAACCAAACTCTTTATTTAGTCCACTGAGGTAGAGTGTTCTAGTTCCACATGCCATGCCTATTCAGTTTCAGTTAATTTCCCTTTAATAATTAGACTCTCCAAGTTTTTGTTCACCTCTGCGGTGGCCAGGTATTGAACTCACAACTCTTTAGGCCAAGTCACTACATTACTTCAACATGCTTTCATCCACTGGCCCGTGTGTCCTTGGGGACTAAATAAAGGGTCCAGTTTGAAATTTCAACATATATCACCTGAAGGAGGCCAGAATGTACAACAGCCAAAATGTTATGAACGTGACAATAAAGAAGACAACAATCTAAATATCAAATAGCTTAATATATTATTCTGTTAAATAATGTCTGTAATGTAATCCAAACAACATTTTATATTTTCTACTTATATTAATATCTTTATTAACCCATGTTATTAAAATACATTTATAACTTAGCTTTTTAAAAAATAAAAATGTGTACCTGTGTGAATTTAAATTTATTAAATCATAGGAAATATTTTTTATGATGACTAATAAAAGATGGCTTCAGTCACTTTCACACTACCATAGCATAGCTTCCCTGTGCCTTTTCTATAAATTCTGATGAACTTTCCTCGATGGTACATTGACTTAAGTGCAGTACTACATTGGCGGTAAGGTCTAATCATTTTACAGTTGAAATGGCAAGATGTAACCGTAAGTTCTATGCTAACAGTTTCTTCTATCACACTTCTCACTTGCAGAACTCCCTTCCGGCTTCTTGTCAACTTTGATCTTCAAAAATTTAAATGCAATGTCAATCATCTACTGTTATCTTAATTCTCATTCTTTTATTGTCTTCTCTTCTTAATAGTATATTTTTTTCATATACTCTAACACTCAGTAACCCCTTGTATTTTAATGGCTTTATTGCCTTGCTTGAGGTGAAGTAATAAAACAAAAACAAATTCAAGCTATTAAAAATATAAAATATCAGGTTATTTTTAATTCCCTTGTATTCTTTGGACCATTATCCTAATCATTTCATGCTTCAGCTGATATATTCTCAAGCTATACTCTAGACTAATTTGACATTCATAAAAAAAAAAAAAAATGCATGAGCATACTTACGTCGTACAGGGTGGTCACCATGTTGAGTGAAAAGGCGTTCCATGAAAGAATCTTCTGTAGCACCAGGAAAAATGGCTTCATCATCAAGCATCCAAAGTAAACCTTTTTTATCAGAATCACGAAGATCAGGATTGGAAGATCTAAGCTGCACAGAGGGAAAAAAAAAAAAAAAATTAATTGAATAAAAAATCTGATTACAAAACAAATATTTTTTTTTTTTTTTGTAAATGAAATATTTACTTTATGTGAATTCTGTTTAAGGACTAAATCTAGTATGTTAAAGAGTTTTAGTTTTTAATAAAAGTTAGAAATCCACTGAACATTTATTGATTTCTATTAAGCACTTTATGACAAAATTGTGCTGGACTTAAAATGTTAAAAAAATTCTCGTAATTTTTATGTATTTTGATAAGTGCCTTTGAGTCATATATATATATATATATATATTTGTTGAGTTAAATCACACATCAGCTTGACATATTGGGAAATCTGCCACCTCGAGCAAACGAGTTTGCATGTGTGGTTGTCCCAATATGTCAAGTTGACCGACCAACCTTACATATATATATATGTGTGTGTGTGTGTGTATGCATTAGTGTGTGTTTGATTAAAAATGACTGACAAGGTACTACAATTGAGAAATATCATAAAAGAAATACACAACCCCAGTTGACCTAAACAAGAAAATTAAATTATCTATTACAAAGAATTTAAAACAGCTAACCTTATAGTAAAAAATAACAACAAACCTGCAAATTAAAACTACAAAGCACCAACATTATTCCCAAATTCAAATGCCCCTTTGAGGAACTGTGTTCTTGATCAAACCAAATTCATAAATAATTATATCAGTCACACTACTACATGCCTATCCAGATGACTTACATTACATAGGTACCTCCACGAGATTGCTAAAAAAAGAGCATAGCATGATGTAAAAGACGTCAAACTCGACGAAAACAAAATTTTATCGTCTAAATGTTTGTTATTATTAAGAGGAAAGGTCAAAGTATTTTGGGGGTATTTTTCCCATTTTTTAATCGTTCCTAGCACATCCGAAATTTTCGTTAAAAATCTAGTTTTTTTTGAGTCAGCAAAATTGACCATTTTTTTCCATTTTAAAAAAAAAAAAAACTGGAAATCTGAGTTTGAAATTTTTTTAAATATCAATTATCATTTTTTCAAAACTTATTTTAAGAAAAATCAGAAATTATAATGTTTATTTAAAATATTTTGAACCAAACTTAACTTAGCTTTTGTGCCAAAAAGATGTAATTTGAAAATAAAACAAAGCAGGTCATAAACTTTTCACGTCTCCTGACATGTGATGAATGATATATTTACGAATTCCATGAGGCTAATTTCTTCTACGGAAGGAGAAAAGTGAAATAATTTACATTTACGTGAACAAATTATTTACCCCCGTTATTTTTAACGAAAACTTTCAGCGGTCTAATTTTTTTTTTTTTTTACTTACCTTTCACCTTTACGTTTATGATGCTTTTATGGGAAATATATTCTCAAGAAATTAAAATAAAACTGTTAAGAGTGACATTTAATTTCATATTTCTTAAGAAAGGTATCTACTTAATTTATAGGTACCTTTCTTATGAAATTTTATCAGAATTGTACATAAAATACTATAATTTTATGTACATTTATTACATTCTACTGTTATTTGTATTTGCATTCATTTTATTATTAATTTTGATATTTCTTTTATGGAAAAATGTCGTAACTGAGATTAATATAAAAATAAGATCATATAAATTTCATAAGATCATACTGATACTTGTAGGTACCCTTCTCAGTTGAAATTGAAAAATCAAATTAACTTCACACGTGTTTCGCAAAAGTAAAGGCCTTAACAGCGGAGAACAATGCTTAACTCAAATAACGCAACTTAATTATATTCTGGTTGGTCTTCCGTATTTTATAATTACAGCTCGATTATAAGCACAAAATTACATTTCTTAATTACTGGGGATCTTCTGATTAGTCAAAATGATACAATTTACAACGCTAAAAAAAAGATCTATCTCATAAGGACACTTATGAAAGCCTGTGCGACTTTTTAACTAATTTTATAATATTTTAACAACTTAAATGTAAAATGTATTATAATTAATGAAATAACAAATAATTGTATTAAAAATTCATTTTTCATCGAAAAAATTTTTTTGCTTTCAGAAAATATTGTCCATATTCATAAAAACAACTAAAAGCAAATAAAAGCATTTGAAATTGAATAATATATTTGTTTTATTGAGTTTTGTATGTTACAATTCAGAGCTGATTTTCAGCTACTGAGTATCCAATTAAAAACAAAAGAAAACATGATTTGCATTCCTCAAAGCCCTGTGCTTTTAATTATTGTAATCACTAAAACCGATGCGATCGAATTTCTAGCGTTTTCATAAAATTAGTTATGGGGGGGGGAATAAATATTTTAAAAAAATATTTCTACCATGACTTTTACAAAAAAAAACATATTTATAATAATTTCGATCATCTGTGAATAGTTCCTGAAAGTTTCATTAACATCCGATTATTATTTCTATTTTTGCACGATTTTTCAAATTAATGTGTGTCATGCCAAAAAAACGTGCTAAAAATTGTCTATGTTATTCACTAGTTCCGCTGATACAAATAGAAAAAAGGTTTTTTTAATCAAAATTTAGAATGTTCTAAAAAGAAGGAAAATTTTTTAAAAATAATTAAAAAAAACTTTGGTCTTTCCTCTTAATAATAACATAAGCATTTAGACAATAAAATTTTGTTTTCGGCAAGGTTGGCATCTTTTTCATCAAGCTATGCTCTTTTTTTAGCGATTTCGTGGAGGTACCTAACATTACACCTACCTGACTATAGCTCCATTAGGACTGATTTAAACACACACGAAAACCTACAAGACTCCATCCAAAACATACTAATAGAAAATACAAGCATAATAACCTCATCCACATGTAAAATAGATTAAAAATAATGGAAGCCCTAATAATAAAAAAAGAAAAACACTCAATAACATTAACTATGAATATAGCCACAATGTGCTGACCCTGTTCAGAAAATAATACATTCTTATAACTTCATACACATACATAAAAAAACCTACATATTTAGTTGAAAATAAAATAAAAATTAACCTTGATAATGGTTAAAAGAATAGCCAAAAGCAATCAGATATGCAGAACTTCCAGACAGAGTTTACTCACTTTGTGTCCAGAAAAGAAAAACTTGTATGAACACAAGAAAAATTAAATAAAAAGCTCAATTGTAGTACCTATATATATATATATATATATATATATATATATATATATATATATATTTAATATTTTGGGCAGCAAAAATTTTTTTTTTCTTTTTTTTTTTAAAAAAAAAAAAAAACAGCTTTCGTTAAATATGGGAGACAAGAAAGATTTAATAAATTTTTTTTTTTATTTAGTTTTTCCAGTATCCTTACATTTTTCTGTTTTGTAGGAGTAAGTGAGTACAGATTTTCCAGGTCTCAAGCACTATATATATATATATATATATATATATATATATACACACACACAAATTATAAGAATGTTTGACTATATGTGGGAGCAGGGGTAAATATTTAATAAAGAAAACATTAATAAGCAAATTTTGACATCTGCAGAATAAGTTCATTTTTTTGACAAACTGAGTAATTTAAGTCAAATTGGAGAGAACAAAAGTAGAGATAAAAGAATCCACATTTTTCTTTTTAGTTTTAATTATAAATCAAAACAATACCACCGCCCAAATTTGTTTGCCATTTTTTTACTTTATTTAACTATGTTAAATGAAAAACCTATTTTAAGGTAATTCTACAGGATAAAAGACTGACTTTTGAGATCGTTGAAGAAATAACTGATTATTGAAGATTATGATCAAATGATATTACGATAAAGTACTGATAAAAATCACTGCCAAACTTACCAGTGTCTGTTGAGGAGGTCTATCAATCAGAGACACCATGGCAGCAGGACTGGTGTTCACAAATTCAAAATCACATTCAATATTTTCCTTAAGAAAAAATAAAATAATTAACAATAAATTAATAATATTATAAGCGTAAATTAAACAATGTTGAAATATTTGATGAACTTTTCAATGTATATGAAAATCAAAATGTCAAAACATTTTTAAATCCAAGGGAGATAATCTGATGATTTTTTTTTTTATTTCCTTAGATTGCTCTACTCTAGTAAATACTAGAGTAAATAATTAAGTTTTTACATAGACTTCATAAAACCAGTATTTAACACGTTAACTGCCAGAGGTCAATTATGAAATCTGACTTCATATGCCAACTTTATAACAGCCAAGTGAAATAAAAAAATTTTTTTTAAAATCACCTGAAAAACCTCTTCCTGCCTCTCGTCAGTATGGCTGACACTAACCTCCATGAGGGTGACTCGTTGGGATTTCTCAGGTCTACATTCTCAGCTGACATGAAGTGGAAAGATTATATTGAATCCATTGCTAGGTCTGCTCTTACAAAAGTTGATTCATTGTGTTGTGCAAGACAATTTCTCTCTCCTGAATCTATTTTACATATTTATCTTACCATTCATCCAAGTCTTGAATATTGCTGTCACATATATTGCTACTGCTATATATCTAGATTCTTGATAAAATCCAAAGAATCAACCATATTATTGGTCCTGACCTGGCATTTCAGCTTCAGTCACTTTCTCACCACCATAAAGTAGTTTTTATGGAGTTGTTGTTGTCAAGCTTTAAGAAATTCTAAACAGATTAGTTCACTAGTTATTTTTTGAATGATATGGTTAAGTTTTAAAATAGTATAGACTGAGATAAGCCATAAACTGCAGGTGAAATCACAAAACTATGGAAGACCAGTGTAAAAAAAAAAGAGGAATTTGTAAATAATTCTCACCTGAGAATATCGGTCCTGCTGCAAAGTAAAAGTGGCATCATGGAAAAAAAGTTGCAATCTTTCTTGAATGTAATTGCAACACAAGTCTTCAAATGTGCTCCCTGTCTGACGGCCACAAGAAGCTGGATTCTGGAATCCAGGTGTGTCAAGAATTGTGATAGAACCAAGATTACGATAGTTTGTGGTCAAAGCCCTAAAATAAATAAGAAAATATCAAAATATATAACATTATATTCCTGAGTTATTGATATTTACATGAATTTCAAGTACAAATTATCATTTTTATTCAAAATATATTGAAAAGATTACTTATAAATACTAAATATTTTCTTTAAAGGTTTTCATATCAGTCTCTCTGTAATTATGAGGGTTGTAAAAGTAAAGGTATTTTTGGTTAATTCTGGAGAGTTCCAATTGTTGAGCTGTCATTTTTAAGATGTTGCAATTATTTTTTTTAATTAAAAATTCTGAGAACTACACCTAATATTTATCCATTTAACAAAAGAAGTTAAATGTCTTAACTTTCACAAATAATTTACATCTATATACAACACAAGTAATGGATATTTAGTCTATCAATTTAAAAAATAATGAATATTACAATAAAATATTTAATTGATTTTTGCTTTTTTTGACATTAAGTGGCTGTTCAATTTAACTCGTTATTATTTCATGAGATGAACTAACAAAGAAAAAGACATTGCCATTTGAGAGAACTTCCCCTCACTTCTTAACATTGTTATTTATATTTGAGCCGTCTGTTCTTTATTCATTCATGCCTTTTGCAATATGCCACCATAGCACTATCCAAATATATACAGGGTTTCTTGTAATGGGCATATTAGCAATTACAAAGGTAATATGAATGCAAAAAAATAAAATGTTACTTCATTTTGATATAAGATAATATGTATAATTGTTATAATTCTTTTTCTATCCTTTGCAAATGATTCAAATTTTAGTATGTTATTATGGATGATAACGACTACCAGTTGTCAAAATTTCAGCTTTTCACAGTTGTTATATCTAACAAATATTAGGTTTTAAAATTTTGTCCCTTAGTTTTGGACGCTACTGTACATATATATATATATATATATATATATATATATATATATATAGATGTAGTGTGTGTGTGTGTGTGTGTGTGGAAGTAGCAATATTACAGTGTTATATTTGAATAACTTTTACAAATAATTCTTTTCACTATTCTTCGATTATGTTATTTTAAATACTTTGTTTCAGTATTCATTTTTTAAAAAGTATTTTTACTTTTTTAATTTCGCTTTTTAAAATTTTCCTTTATTTGAATAAATGAATATTAACTTTTTTCATATAATTGTATTCAACATTCTTTGTTGTGCACAAAATGGAACAGAAACATTGAAAAACTAAGTTCATATTTGTGTATTTATTTTAAATCTATGGTTTTTATTTAATAACATTTAAATGTATACCCTTTAAAATTTTGCTGAGTATGATATTTTCATTTGCTACTAGGTGTGCCATTGCTTAAGGTTGAGAAACACTGATGTAAGGCATTGATTAAGATAGAAGAATAAAATGAATGAGTAAGTGATTTAGTAACTGACCTGTTGATCAAAGCTACAACAACATTGAATAACTCAGAATAGAGTCCAGTGACAAATCCTTCTAAAGCATCAAAGGCAGATGTACTTGTCTCCCCTGCTTGACGATCAGCTGCATTTGAAATTCTGAATGAAGAACAGATAACAAAACATCAAACATATTTGCAGAGGATGGGCAATTGTAAACTTATAAAATTCATTTGGGACTTTAATCTTCATAACAATTACATTCAAAGTTAAAGAATTCTGTCAAATTTGTTTTATATTCTGCTTAAAAAAGTAGGGAGCTCAATTAATTCTTCAATAAATTTGGTAACATTCCTTAATTGATAAATAACAATCAAATTATGATAGTAATTTTACTTCGTACTCAAATTCCCTTGAGGTTGTATAAAATTCATCATTTTTAGCATACAAAGGATAACTACTGAACAATGTTGTTACTTTTGTTTCCTTTCGAGTATGTCAAAGAAGACAAAGGAATCTATTAAAGCAATAAAAACAGGTATGTTAAAACAAAGAGAAAAACAACAAAAAAGAAGAGTAACAAAAATAATATTAGTGTAAAGTGGTAATATCAAAACAGCCAATTAACAAATAGCTGAACATCTGCTACAAAACCAGCAATGTACCCAGTCTTACAACAAAGACATGTTATCAGTTCTGAAGAAGGTTAATTCTGAATTTCATTTGTATGTGTTGAAATCTGCTTACATTAAGTCCTACCAGCCAGCTCTCTGTAAACAGAAGGAGTGGCTGATAGGCTTAAAAGTAGTTAACTTGTGTTATATTCTTTTATATAACATTTGGTCTTGCTGTTTCATTTTTAATCATAGTGAACATTTTCATCCTTTTTTAGCTCTGAACAAAGAGGGCCGATAGTCCAGTCTAACTGTCTTTTTTTGTTAATCATGTTGTTTCACTATTACCACTTTATGGTAATATTTTTTTTTTTGTTATCCTCTTTTTTACTAATTAATTTTTCTTCTTGTTTTAACAGTGAAATTTCCTAAGAATAAGAAAGAAATAATCTACTTAATATAGTGTTAAATTATTAAAAAAAGAAGTCTACTTATGAAGAAATAGCTATTTCTGAGCCAACTGCATTTGCATGATAGTCTGAAAGCTTTTATTTAAATTATAAAACATCAGTGTATAGAATGTGGAAGAGTTTTAGAAAACAAAAGAAACAGTTATAAATTTTCTCAAAATGTACTTGATACTATTGTCAATGCCAGAAAAACTATACAGTGACTCGGGATACTTTTGGCGTGGCATCTAAATAAATTCATCTAAAATTGCAAGAGGTGAATTTCTATACAGAAAATGGGCAAGAAAATTTACAAAATCACAAGATCTTTTCTTACCTCATAGAGGCGCTTCTGGTAAGGGTTCCACCTGAGCCTGTAGAGGGGCTAAAAATCATACGAGATAGTTCTTCCACTTTGATACCAAGTAAGGAAGCTGCTTTTTGAGCTGCAGCAGGTTTGGAAAACTGTGATTTGTTGTTATTTCCTGTTAGGAAACAAGAAGCGAAAAATGCAGAAAAATAATGACAGATTCAATAGGGTTTTTGCCCCCTAATTTTTATTTTTTTTATTTTTTTGCACATACAATAAGATCTATTTTCTGTCAGTGGATTAGCTACTTGTACTTTCAACATATTTGAGAGAGATGTACCAACAACTAAAAAAAGACTTTAAATACAAGAGCAAAGTATCAAATCCATTTTATCATTTTATTTCTGATCCTCACATCAAGAGTTGTTCCATTTAAATCAAACAAATTCAAATCATTAATTTAAATCCAGATTTAAATCAAATGATTTTTTTTAGTACACTGTATTATTAATATTAATTCTTTCCACTACATTCTTTTTCAAGGCTTCTCAATTGCAGTATCCTTATTTAACTCAAAATTGTTTTCTGTTGCCATAGCAGGATATGACAACACAACTATAAAATTCAAACACACTTGTTCAGAATCATCTTTAGTGTCAGGATAAACTTTTTGTACAGCAAATGAAGTTACATACAGAATGATAAACATTAAAATAACTAATTTAAATCAAATTTTACAAAAATCTTTATTTAAAGAAAAAGATTTATATTTTTGTTTTCATAATTTTATCAACGAAGAAAAACATTTATTAATCAACTAAATAATTTTTTTTTATTATAAAATAAAATTTTAACCAGTAATGAATTTTAAAATTCAATATGAGCAGTATTTGTATTCATGAATTAAAATAGGAAGATCAATTTTGCTGCTTTATCTGTACGGAGAATGTTTCTCAGTTTAGAATGCACCAATCTATAGGACAAGAAAATTTGTTCATGAGGCCACTGCTGACAGGTATTGCTTAACCACAAAAAGTATATCACACTTTCAAATTTCAAAGCTAAAAAACAACACAGACAGGAATCAAAAAACCCAGATCTAAGTTTAGAAAACATCACTGGCTAGCAAACTACTCATAAAAATATTACAAGATTATTTATGTACAAATAGCTGATGATCACTTCGTTAATCTGTTATCTCAAATTGCTGTAAGAATAAAATAGTCATATGACCTTATTTGAAAAAAGTCAACAAAAATAAAACTATAAGTTGAATGTAGATGAACCCACAACCTTAAAAAAAATGGTAAAAATTAAATGTAGACTTTTATCAACTAAATTGGGAAAAAGTTAGCCAGATATATCCAAAAATTGTTAATTTGGCAACCTTGAATTATCCTATTATCTTAATCTCTCAAGCTATTTGTATCAACCTTGCTCTTTCTTTTGCTTTCTTTATATGCAAAAATAAAAAAAAAATAAAAATTTAAATCAACAACCCAGCTTATATCACATAAAACAATAGGAATATAACTAATGCATTGACAGAATGGGTGAAAAATATCCCGTCCCAAACAAGTGAATCTTTTCATTGTAACTTTGGTGTTGTCAACACAAGGTCTTGACCAATCTATTCTACAGCCTTCTGCCCACTGGTTCTTGTATGGACATCAAATTTAAGTAACATTGAGCCTGGTCAGCACCTAAACAGGTAACTACTTGGGAATACCAGGTGCTTGAAGTTTGTGCATGTGGGTGATGCAATCGATAACAGCTTGGAATTGGAAATCAGTGACCAGAGTCCCAATTCCAACAGAAATCTCATCTTTGATCATTTTGTCAGATTTGGGGAAATGGCTCACCCCAGCCAAACCTTTCAGTGTGTGTGTGTGTGTGTGTGTATGTGTGTACATGCGCACATATACATAAATGATATGAATTTATCTATTTATTCTGGCTCACATCTCCAAGAAAAAGAAACAGATTACTGCTAT
>CAHIKZ030000616.1:685000-715000 GCA_903632075.3 Acanthosepion pharaonis | reverse complement strand
AGAATTTCCATGGCATTATTAACTTTTGCCCAAAACTGTGCAGCTTTTTGTCTGTCTTCATTCTGAAAGCAAAACAGGAAAAAGTTAAATAATTCTCTACCTTCCGCTTGTGAACAATATTTCTTTATAGATAACATACACAAAACAATAAAAGGAATACTGGCCTGGCTCAACCATAAAAAAAATACAGCTTTGTGCTGAAGTTGGACTTGTGTAAGTATTTATGAGTTAAGTTGATTATCATATTGATATTTTTTAAAATAGTATTTAAACATGACCAAAATATTTTTAAGAAATATTTGCAACAGGACAGATTTTGCAACACATTTAAACTCCAAACAAATAAATAGCATTTAGTTACTTTCGTTTGATATCTTTTTAAAAGATACATTCAAAAATTACCAAAAGAACTTTTCTTTTCTGTTACAGTGTCTTTATCCATAGTAATTCTATGATTGGAGTAAAAATAAAATAAAAAATAAAATATAATACTAATATCTTTATTAAATTTACCATGAATGTACATATTAAAATTATCAATTCCAGTCTTGATACAAATTTAGAAATTTTATTATTATACAATTTTTCTTTGCACAGATCAAATTAAAAATATTATATCATATAACAGCATATATTAAATGTATATTAAAGGCTTATTTTGTTTTTATGTTGGTCTTATAAATATATTTAATTAGAAATGAATCCAAGGTGGATATAGCTTATTTGTATAGTATTCAAACTAAAGAAAGCTGTTGGGTTTTAGATAAAATACCTTGCCTTAATAAAAATGGTAAACAAATTTTGGCACCCTTCTTTTCATTTTCTTTTAGTACCTCATATTTATATTTGTGAGTTCCTTGAGGTCAGGAGCCATTATAAAATAACAACCCTACAAAGCTATTGATATGCATGTATGCTCTCAACCTTTTTGTGCCCATTCTATCACTAGCAGAAGCTATTTTAAGACATTTTTGATATAAGACAAGTATTTTGATTATTTTACCAGTAATATACATGGAAAAGATTAAATACAATGTGTGCTTGCATATCATGTTAAGATAGAATTAATATTCATCTGGTATAAAAAAAACATGTCTTAAGATATTCCACTAGTAAAACCATTGGCACAAAAAAAGTTAACCAGAGATCAGAGAAATGCTGATCAAATCCAAGCTTATATTCATACAATCATACAAAAAAAAAAGTCTGCAACAGTCATGTGGTATAAATATGGTATAGGTTATTACTGAGTCAATGACAATTGTTATCAGAAATTGAACAAAGAGAAGGAAACAGAATTGGACAAAGAAGTCCCAAGTGAATTTTTAGGAGGAATATAATAATTGAATAAATAAAAAGTACCTGAAAGTCAGTCTGGTATTGTAAAATCTGTAATACCCACATTGTAAAACTATCAACGTATTCTATTACATCTACTTAAACTCAACACAATTATCAAAAGACACTAAATCTTTGAGACTAGATCACTAACCATTGGTAGACAGGTTAGTGTCTTTCAAAAGAAATGAATTCAATATAAGGAGGAATTTTATATGTATTTATATAAAGAACATAGCTTACAAAAGAGAAATAGAAAAATATATTTACATGTGTACAAATAGGAAAAAAAGAAATTACATGCATAGTTGAAGTGAGTGCATGTAATGCAGAACATGGCTGAATGAACTTAAGTAGTTGGCTGCCCAAGGAGTGCCTTCCAGTACATGAAGAGTTCTGTATTGTTGCTACTATATCCAAGAGGAGAAAAATAGAGTGAATCCTTTACTTTTATATTTCTGAATAGAACATCACCTAGCAGACATTCTGGCAGACAAGATTGGATCACTGTGTTGTGCAAGAAAATTTTTTTCATCAGAGTCCATCTTGCACATTTTAAAATCTACCATTGGTCCGTGTATTGAATACTGCTACCATATCTGGTCTGGTGCTCCTGCTATTCATCTCTAGGTTCTTAACAAAATCCAAAGAAGAATCTGTAATCTATTTGGCATCTAAACTTCAATCACTTTCTCACCGATGTGATGTAGCTTCCCTCTGTCTTTTCAAAAAATATTTTCATAGCAACTACTCTGACAAACTTTTTTCTCCTTATGCGTCAACTTCGTGAATTTAAGCGTGATACCAGATTAGCATTTAGGTCCCACCAATTTACTGTTAAAATAGCTAAGTGCAATCGCCACTTCTACTCCAACAGTTTCTTTTCTCACACTTCCCACCTGTGGAACTCCCTTCGGTTTACTTGCTCTGATAACTACAATCTTCAAAAATTTAAATGCAAACTCAATTGCCATCTTCTATCTTCTTGAATCCTGCTCATCTTTTGTCCTTTCCTAAATCCTCTCTCACTTTCACTCCCTGTAACCCCCTTGCATACTAGTGGTATTCCCACCTTGATCAAGGTGAAATGATTAAAAAAAAATCTATACAAATGAATTTATTTACATTATTCAGACTATTTTCCTCATCTGTGTTGCCATATTTATTACAACAGAGTATGCTGCCTTAACTGAGTATTGAACTCACACTCTTTGGGTCCTGTCACTGGATCTAACTAACGCCACACGGCACAGTGGATAAACTAACACTTTTATCCACTCTGCCACTAGATAACAGTGTTAGTTAGATCCAGTGACAGGACCCAAAGAGTGTGAGTTCAATACCTGGTTAAGGCAGTGGAGAACTTGGAGAGGGAAATTAACAGGAGATAACTGATAACTGACATCCATTAAACATGGCATGTGGAACTAGAACAGTCTACCCCAGTGAGTGAAATAAAGGGTTCAGTTCGACATTCCAACCACCTGAAGATGGTTGGAGCGTACAACAGCTGAAACTTAATAAATATGGCGACAAAGATGAGAACAATAGCCCGAATAATGTAAATAGTATACATAATACCTCATCTCAGAAATATAGACAGATACAAATGAATATTTTGGAATAATCAAACTCAAAATGATTTTAACAATTCATGAGCTGATGGCAATATCATAATTTGATATTTACCAAGCTTAGCTCAGTTCAACACAAAATGCTGGGTTTTCCTGTGAAGATCAAATTCACTTGATAGTAATAATCTTCGAGACTAGATCACTAACCACTTCTCCAAAGCAAGTCAACTCATATGATAACCTGATAAAGTATTTGACAATTCATGAACCAGGACGACATGCCCCAAATAATATAAAAACATGACAGCTGAAATCTACCTTGCAAAATGACAGTTAACTATCTATTCAATTAATTTATTCATTATTTTGTAACAAATTTTCATAAAATGTCTCTTACTATAAGGATACTCACCCTCTGCAATGGGGTCATGAATTGATTAGGATCTGTCAGGCAGGTCAATTGAAGTTCATTTCTAAAATGAAAAATGTCTCATGAGATCATCTATATACATACAACCAAAAGTTTATACATTCCCTGTCCACAAATAGTTTTTATGTCCCTCTTCTTTCTCATTTACATTATCTGTAAAACTGATAGACATAACTGGTTGCTATTATTGTCATTGGGGAGAAATCTAAGTTACAAGGATGAACTTTTGAGCACAATAATAGCAGTTATAATGATATAGTAAAGTCTTCAAGTTGTATTTTTAGATAATACTTATATTTTGTAAAAATATCAAATGTGCTTTAAGTACAACTTTTGAGATTATTTAATAATTTTCAGTTAATCTCAAAATACTGTCTGCAATATGGTATTAGCTTCACACTTCTCATATAATTATCACGAGTTAAAATAACAAATGTCTGAATTGCCAAGATGAGTCATTATCATTATTTAGTGTAACCTTCAGACAATTACTGACATAAGTTCAAAGAATACAGGAATGGAAATATCAAAAGAAGAACAAAAAAGGGCATGAGGATAACATTCCAAATAGATTATGGAATAATTATGATGAATTAGAATTTCAGACAACATCAAAATCATTATAGCCCTGAATGAAGATTTATATATATATATATATATATATATATATAATGAAATGGATAAAGTCTATTCAGGATGGTAAATGTAATTAATACTGTTTAAATAAAAAAAAAAAAAAACAGTAGAGCATTTACTTAAATAAATTGTATCTATGAAAATAACATATGAGCAGAAAAAAAAAAACTATATATATATATATATATATATATATAAGATTAATATGAGTAAAATTTTGCCAATTAGCTAATTGATGTTGCCTTCACCATCCCTACTCCAGAGGTTCATAAGCGGATATGCCTGTCCACTCTTCGGGGGGTATGATAAAAATATAGTTTTACGGTATGCTACATTTATGGGTTAGAGTGCTCAATATCAAGCATAGAGCATATGTAAATATAAAAGTGGACATTAAAGTCAGCACCCAACAGTGACAATCTGTTTCATGCTTAAGTGAAATATTCAGGCCATGTCTACAAGGATATTACTACTTCCAATAACCCATAGCCTGAAGCTTGTGTTTAAGTATTAAACAGACTGTCACCACTGGGTGTTAAACTCAATGTCCAGTTTTATATTTATATTTATATTATAATAATAAACTTTATTCCCCACCATTTGGTATGAACCTCCCAAACAGTGAGAAATAAAATGTATATGTATTATTATTAGTATAAATTTTAACTTTATTATTTTAAATCGGATTTTATTACCACCAGCACTTAGTGTGTGATATTTCATATATAGATGTGTGCGTGTGTGTGTGTGTGTGTGTGTATGACAAATGGATGGATCGATAAAGTTTCTTCTCCATTCCCCAAATATTTCTTTGTAAGTAACAGGACAAAATTCAAATTACATCGAAACTGAAGAAAGCTCAAGAACACTTCACACAAAATGCTGTGATATAAACAACAAGTATGAGGATATTACTACTCCAAATAAACACATTAAAAAAAAAAAAAGAAGATAGGAAGAACATTAAATTCACCTTAGTTGGGAGTCAACCCCAGTCAGCATGTAATAGAAAATGTGGAAATTAGGTTCTCCTTCTGGGCGACGTACTAAACGTGATTTCTCCAACATTAAAGTCTGCAAAAGAGAAAAGTCATGAGAAAAATCAATAAAAAATATGAACGCATAAAACAGAAAATAAACTTGGCAAATTATCTGGAAGGATCGAGGCAGAAACAGGAATGTCAAAAAATAAATCTCATTGAATATTTAAATGTCAAAAAAATGCACTCAAGTTGAATAAATCCATAACTCATTAGAATCATCAGGACACCACATGTAGTACAGCGATAGCAGCAGTGGGTGTGTCTAGAGCAAGATAGCCTGACAAAGCCAATTTCTCTTCAGATTGGATTTAAATTCAGAGTTTTCCTTCTCCTAGACTGGTAGCTACCCCAAGATAAGAGAGCTCAACCTGCACTGTTATTCAACCCACAGATAGAAGAGGATAGATTCATGACTTTTGTAAAGGCAGGAAGAAAAAGTGAACAAAACAGACTTGAGTTGGATTTGAACATGGTACACTGAGCTCACTTTCTGCACCAATAGCCATTACACTATCTGCACCTCCACAAATTGAATAGATTAAGATAAACTGATTAATAACATATGGAGCAAACACATGTAAGTAAGTGAAACTAATTACAGATTACTTATGACTCAATGATAATAACTTGAATTTCCAAAAGTGCAACCCATGTGTGCATGTGCATGTAATCTTGACAGAAACCCAAATATTATGTTTATGCTTCTGTCTATGATTGGCTAATATATAATTTACAGTGTAAAATACTGTTTCTGGAAGTATACTTATTTAAAAAAATCCTCATTATTCTTTTTTAAAATACAAGTTTTGATAAAATAAAAGAGTAAATGCTGATATAACATGATACAATACATTCACACAAAAATTTTGTTCAAGAATATCAATTCTCTCAAAAGCTTACTCTAACACTTAAAAACAGTACTATCTAATCAAAAGTCAAAAAGTACACGAGACAATTTGACAACAGTAAGGCTACATACAGCCAATATAAAACAGTGTGTTTTTAACCTGAGCAAGACAATTTCTAGTATAGGAACTATTTCAGAGAAACAGCTGTCATATTTGTGAAAAAGCAGTCATCTTATTGGATGAAAATTTTATTCCTAACAATGTATCTAGCTATCAACAACAAAACTAAACATCTTTTTTTTAATTGCCATGTTCCTTTAGGATGGAGACGATTATGATTCTGCACATATTTCTTTATCATCTCTGAATTACTATGGCTTCTTGAGAAAGAAAAAGGAGTGGTTTCTTGTTGCCTTCTCCATTATTTGGAATTCAAAGTTTTCCTTCTCTTAGACTGGTTGCCACACAAGATTAGAGAACCCCATCTACACTGAAATTTAATCTGTAGCTGCCAGGAGAAGATATGGATTCATGACTTTACCAAGTAGGCCAGAATTTGAACTCTGTTCGCCTATTCCATTTTTCATGCCACTATCTATTACACTATTTGCACAATACCATTGTCCTTGGCTGAATGCTTCAAATTTTCTTGATCTTTTCTCAGATAAAAAGTACAGTACATCGAGAAGTAAATCAAACAAGAAAATAGCCAATTCAAAAAACTATTTCTCTTAATTTTTTTTTTTAAATTAATTTTCCAAAGAGGTTAATTTTAATTAATCAGTTAATTAACCACCATTGTTGACTAGTGCACAAGAGAGAAAAATGTTGATGGTTAATCTGAAGAACCTTAAATAACATGGAAAAAAAAAATAAAGAATTTGATTATTAATAATGATGCCAAGTTAAAACAACTATAAAAAGCTTAATTTTTTTTTTTAAAATCAGCTCAAAACAAGCAAGGAAATAATGCCACCATGACACAAGGGGCTATTGAGAGTGGAGGAGAATGAAAAGACTTTTAAAAGAACCTGAAATCCCATCCTAAACAGAAAACAAAGGATAAACATCTATTCCTGTTCAAACAACTGGGGATGAGTGTGAACTGGACAATATGAAAACCGATCTACTCCTAGTAAATACTTTTTCTGTAATGTGTGCATGCAAACCAACTGTCCCTTGGGTTTTATCTTTTTCCCAGCATGTTAACTATTTATATAAACATATTTTATTCAAAAATTCTTTCATAAGCTGTTTTTTTTGTGGTGATTTAAAATATTTGAGAAAGAAATTTTTTTTATTTTTTTTTTCATAAGCAACTGACCTGAATTGTGGCAGATGAAACTTGTCCTGAGAAGTCAAAATCAAGTGAGATGAGCTGAGTGAACCTTGTAGCATTGGTGTTGAGAAGAATCCGACTATTTCCAAAAGATTCCAACAACATTTCCATGGCATTCAGTTTATCAACTGGAAAAATAAATAAACAAATAAAAAGATTAAGGAGACTGTAAAAAGGCTTCTGATGGTGATTCTGAAAGATGATGTTGCGGACTGTTTTGAAATGTGAAACAGATGTGGAGATAAGTATATAAGATCTTAAGAGTGTACTTTGAAGGGGATTAAAGTTGCCATTGCTTTAGGAAGGGAGTTTTGTTAATATTAAATCAATATACTCATTAAAGTTCAATGGCAAAATATGCCATGTATCAGTCAACCCATTATATATTATCTGTATATTACTATACTGAAGTTCATGTGTATTTTTTGATATCATGATGAAAAAGTAAGTTCAGTGAACCCATGATTTTACATAAACAACCAAGTAATACCACAGGTTATATGAGATTGACTTTGGAGGTCATCAAAAAGCAAAGCATGCCATTTGTAGCAAAATGAAGGGAGATATTGAGTGTGTTACAAGGTACAAAAATATTTTTTTTACCTCATAAATGGCCAGACAGGCAGGTGAGGTTATTGGAGGCAGTATTTGTTTGGAGAGCAGATGAGGTCATTAGAGGCAGTATTTGTTTGGAGAGCAGATGAGGTCATTAGAGGCAGTATTTCTTTGGAGAGCAGATGAGGTCATTAGAGGCAGTATTTCTTTGGAGAGCAGATGAGGTCATTAGTTTGGAGAGCAGATGAGGCTCATTAGAGGCATTTGTTTGGAGAGCAGATGAGGTCATTAGAGGCAGTATTTGTTTGGAGAGCAGATGAGGTCATTAGAGGCAGTATTTGTTTGGAGAGCAGATGAGGTCATTAGAGGCAGTATTTGTTTGGAGAGCAGATGAGGTCATTAGAGGCAGTATTTGTTTGGAGAGCAGATGAGGTCATTAGAGGCAGTATTTGTTTGGAGAGTAGATGAGGTCATTAGAGGCAGTATTTGTTTGGAGAGATGAGGTCATGAGGCAGTATTTGTTTGAGAGCAGATGAGGTTTGGAGGCAGTATTTGTTTGGAGAGCAGATGAGATGAGAGGCAGTATTTGTCAGATTGAGGTCATTAGAGGCAGTATTTGTTTGGAGAATAGATGAGGTCATTAGAGGCAGTATTTGTTTGGAGAGTAGATGAGGTCATTAGAGGCAGTATTTGTTTGGAGAGTAGATGAGGTCATTGGAGGCAGTATTTGTTTGGAGAGTAGATGAAGTCATTGGAAGCAGCCTTTGTTTGTAGGGCAAATGAGGTCATTGGAGGCAATATTAGTTTGTATGGCAGTTGTGGTATTTACAGACAGTATTAGTTTGCCATCTTTATTATCTATATTACAACTAAACAATTGTATTCTTAGGTGCAAACTAGTACATGGGAGTAACTTGGGTAGAAAAGAGAAATAGTGCTGATATCCAATAACCTTGGAGGTCACCTTCAAATAACTTTATTCAGCTAAACAAATCAACTAAGGACTTAAAAAAAAATTCTTTGTTTTGTTTGTAAATGATAATGCAACCATAATAAAAATACTGAAATTTTCAAAATTAAACTATTTTTTTCCATTTTTGCCATAGAAATTTTGTCCGAGAGAAAGGCAGTCCAAAGAATGATACCATAAAAGAAATAAATTCAAAAGCTGTTGCAACATATTTGTGGAGTGGTCCATGTCAATGCAGCTCCAGACATTGTGAAAATTGTTTAAAACTTAATTGATTTCTTCAACTATCTTGCTTGAACTGCCTAGTGTTTCTCCCCACAGAATTCAATTAACCATTAACCATCCTATTTTTCAAAAATATCAACCCTCCAAAATTGGGCAATGGAAGTCACCAAACTGACAAGCAGCTTCTCTCACATGTCAGACAAAAAAAAAAAAAAAAACAAGAATCCAAAGTAAAGAGGAGTCCCTATATGCCCAACAGATTTGCCTTTGGAATTCAAGAGTCTTCACTTCTCAGTGAAGTTCAGTTTTACCATTATCAACAAGGTGATCTCTTTGGATCAATGACTGCAATCAGACTTCATGATTTTTCACTATGTTGGTTATTCTAGAGTTGAATCACTAAACAACCTTTTTATATTGCACCCAATGAGAGAAATACTAACATTGTGTACTTAGAAGTCCTGTCAATCCAAGTGATTACATCATTCATTGGTTTATGCATAAGGATATCTTTTCAGTAAAAGACAAAACTTTTCATGTGTAAATACATTTTTTTCTTATTCTGTATAAGGAAAAATGCTAACATTTTTTCCTGTCATATTTTAAGTTATTTCTCTCCCCACCTTAGGCAATGCCAGAAATCCCTGTCAGTAAAGATAAGATGGACTTGAAAGTAAATAGAACCTTAATTGCCTGTGAGGCATGGTGGATCAGAAAGTGGTTCCTCCTACAAAAGGGGGAAACAGGTTCAAATCCTGCCGGAGGTACATCTTTATTAAGTTTTCTCCAAAACACAGTTTAATAGATGATATAAATATCATTTAAAAAAACAAAAAGCTTTCTACTCAAATATGGGCATCCACTGAAAATAACGTTTGAATATATTACGAAACAGATCATGATATAGCTACACATTTCTTCATCTCAACTTTTGAAAATCATAAAACTATGAAACTGGTAAAGTTACTGTAAATAAATATTTTAGAAGACTCCAGTTGCATTTTCAACTTCTTTTTCCTACATATTTTTACCTGTGTGGGATATATAAAACAAACCTTACAGTCTTAAAAACACACAATATATATATATATATATATAAAAAATTCTGCCTGATAATTGTTTTTACATGAAATTATGAGTAGCAGATTTTGTTATTGATAATATATTTAGGCTCTGCTCACTTTGGCATTGAGCCCTCAGTTTATATTTTAAGTCTTTAATTTATAATATGCTTTAGCTTTTATTCTTAATATTTATATAAGACATCTCTGACACAAGCCAACATCTACCCTGAAACCAGAGAAGTCATTGCTGCAAACCAGACTTCTGGGATAGAACCATCTGAGGAGGGGACCTAGACTTTTGAGTTGAACCAACAACATTAAGAGGATCTGTGACGTGCTGTACGAAAGGCTTGGCTCACCCAGTCATGTCCACCACCCACACTGATCTGTGACTCCTGCTCATGACTCTTCAGGAGTAGGCTGGGCCTTCACAGCCATCTCTACTACTGCCACTGGCAGGGAGAGGAAAGAAACAGGGAGAGAGGATGACGATCCCAATGCTCAGATACAAGCGGGTGCCAACAATGACATGTACACACACATTTTTATATATATATATATATATATATATATATATATATATATATATATATATACATACACAATCAAAGGGTTAGGATGTCTCCTATTTACAGCCATTATTATTAAAATACAGATGAAATAGTAAACAAGAAATAGAGACCAGCTTATTCTAAAACTTAGAGTGACACCAGGACAAAGGAGGAGAGAAAATAAAAGAAATTATCCTTTTATACAAGATCCAACTTTCACTGACAAAAGAAGTCTCAGAATTCAACAAAACAATATAATACATTTTAAATTATCCCAGTAATTTAAACATGACCAAAGCCGGATTTTAAATACTCTTTCTAAAACTGAAAAACATCACCATCCCCACTAATCACCCAACCTGTTGCCATGATCATTATTGTCCTTATTAATAAGTACCTACTGCCACTATTTGTAAGAAAATTTAATTTACATTTATTGTAAGAATCACTAAAACTAGATTTATGCTTTACTGTACAAAATGTGAGAACAAAGTGCTAAGTCAATCAAAAGCAGTGTTAAGTTCACCAAGACACTAATAAGTGGAACAGTAATGTACTTAAAAGAGTTTTGTCTGGATATTTTCACTACAAAGCATAATCACAGTAAGTAATTTGGGTTATAGAAATGACATTGCTTTATTAAAAGTGATATTTACTAATTAGATTTTACAAGTAGAAAATTATTCACTGGAGAGAAGTTAGGAATTATCATTTTAAATTTCCCTCAATGTTTTACTCAGCTGATACTCAAGGTTTTAAATTTTATATTTTACTCTTAAATTGTTCACTTACTGACCTGCCAAAAAGTCTTTATTGTCCTGCTTCATCATTTACTGATTTAGATGAAGTAGAAAACAGGATTGAAGAGCACTTTTAAATCAAGTGAGGAGACAATGAAAAGTATTACTCGAAGCTCATGAGAGAAAAAACAAAATGTTTCCAAATAAACTAAAGGATTTTTTGCATTGTATAAACACTGCTCACTTGTCTGATAAGGTGGCTAACCTAATCTTTGCTGCAGATGGCTGCTCAGGCCCATTTGTGTTCAAACACCCACCTGTGGTTTATACTGCAATTATACTGAACAGATCTTAGTTACAGTTTCTAAGAATGAGAATGCATAATCTGGTGTGATCAACAGTTTGAACAATGCCAGTATGCTAAGAATGCTTGTTCACAATGACTTCCTGCTAGAGCAAGCGTTGATAGATGCTAAACACTTCTATCCAATTTCACTTACAAGGCCTGGGTCAACCTGTGGTATGGCTTACCTGGGTACTTCCCAACAGTAAATCTCCCCCATGTTGATATTATTGGAAGTCACCTCTCTGATAAAGTGATTTGAAATGGAGTCTCATTATGTGCCCTAAAAATTTCAATTATCTCTTCCTGATGTTAAGTTCTTTAAAACTTGGTCATTGCTCACATGTTTGGACTATGGTATTCTCAGCATCTTTATGCAGAAACAAATTTCTGTTGCTTCATGTCTCCTCTTCATCTGTGAGGAGATTGTCCAGCATTCACTGCTATATAGGAGGATGAATATTACTTAACAGTTCAGTACACTTTTCTTTTTCTTTGTTGCAAACAAATTTTTTTCTGTTTATCTTTGCTTAGCTTTTGGAAGGCTTCTTTCGCTATCCCAATGCACATGCGGATTTAAGTACTTAGATAAAAAGACATTGTTCATGTTAAAAATCAATGAACCTTGCTATGGTGTAACTTGGGAGAGAACCTCATATTTTTTTTTACTATCATTTTTTTATTCCACATAAAAACTTCACAACCACAGCTGTATAAATCAACGTATAAATCAACCTTTAATATTTCAATATCCATATATTTAATATGAATGTTTTGGTGAAGAGTAACCCTCCTAATTTTGAATTTATATTCACAAAGAAAAAAAAATGATTCCTTTTAGCTATTTGAAATACCTTAATGAACTGCTACAAATCTACAAATTTTCTGATTGTGTGTGTTTGTTTTTTTTTTTTTACAGTGATGTTCACCCTGTACAGGGCAGGGTAGCCATTTGAGGTAGAAAGTTAAGAGTAAGAGATAATGTTTATACAGATATGTGGGGAAGATAACGGTTAACCCAAGACTTGAACAAATTAAGATTGTAGTGATTGGGATGGGGGGGGGTCCTCTTGGGAATTAGTTCCACACAGTAGCATTTTGTAGGAAGAAGCTGCTCAAGCAAAACTGATATATTACCAATGGAATACAAAGGGTTGACAAAAAAGGATGTACAAGCAAAGAATATACTGAAGGAGCTTATTATATAAAACAAAAATAAGACTGTGTCTGATGAGAAACGACTGTAATTATTACTTTAATATTTGTAGATATGATAGCATTGTAGGACAGTGAATTTTTAGTTGAGAGATGAAAAGTTATATCCTAAAAGAACAAAGGTAATAAGATTAATGGTGGTGACATTGGCTTTTAATAAAGGGTAGTGTTAACTTTGTAAGAGAGTTGGAACTAACTATGTACTTGTGGACTTGGCTGTAATAATAATGATGTATTTAATAGTAATAATGACAGATCTTCACTAATGTTGCTGATAATAATAGTAGTGATGATGATGTCTTTACTAGTAACAGTAGTAGTGGTGTAAGTCAAGGCACACATTCAGGTAAATGCTCACCTACTTTGGCCAGATGCTGTGATCATTGCAATGGAATTCTGGGAAATAATCAGAGCATGACAAAAGTCACAGATACTTTAGTTGGAATTGCATATGTAGGAGTGGGCAAGACAAAAATGAGGGTTGTGATCTGGTATTGTGAATTCATGAATCCTTGTCAAGATTACCATTCATTCAGTCAGTTAATATTTCATGGTCAGTGGTTTATGCCGAAGACATACACAATAAGAAAATACAACTTTATAAAAATGAAATACTGTAAATAGTAGAAACAAGAAAACTATTATTGTGATTATTAATAATAATAATAAGATTTTTTTTTAATAAATGTTCACCTAATACAAGGCCCAAGAGCTACTCAAAATAGAGAGATACTAAATAAGGTCATTGAGTGGACATAAGAGGAGGAAGTAAGTGCAGATTATGAGAATATGTAGGACAGACAACAGATGACCCTAAGAGGTTAACATTGTAGTTCTGAGAGTCTGTTCCACAAAGTAGCAGTTCATGGAAAGAAGCTGTCTGAGAACCTCCTGCTTACCAATACAAAAGGAATGAGGATGATTCAGCTCTGTGGATGTGGCATGGCAAGTCCTAGCTGTATAGGTCAAGATTGATGGAACTAAGGAATGTAGCTAATCTGAACATTTGCTATGTGAATAGCGATAGACTTGTACTGTGTCATCTGTGAGGAAGTGGTGTAAGGTTGGAAACAATTCAACCCCTCATAAACAATTTTGAACTCAAAAGTTAGAGTTGTCAAAGTTAGAAAGTGAACAATGGGGCAGTACCGTCCCAGATATGGCAGCAACATTCCATTATAGTGGAAATGGTAATAAAGTATAAAGAAAAAGTACAAGTAATAATAATACTAACAGTTGTAGAAATAATAGAAATTGAAATAATGCTGACTTTAATAATACCAATGAATTATTTTAATTAAAAGTCAACAGCAATCTGGATCATAGTCATTGTAAACTTTATGATCCTTTTACAAGTTGCATGATGTGCTTTGTCATGGCTACATATGGTTTTGAATTCAGAATTGTACTTCTAGCATGGTTACCACCCAACGCTGAAGAGCCCAGTCTGGCCTACTACTTAACTCATTGCCGATGGATTTATACAAAGGTAATTGCAGTTTGCATTTTAAATTTTAATGTTTATTATGGAATAAACTATTATTAATTATGTTTGTGTAATATATCATGTTAAAGTACAAATTTTGATCTCTTGACAGGCTGAATGTTTTGTTTTCACTGTTTATTATTGCTTAGTTTAAACCAGTGATTCTTGGTATGGGCAGTGATGTCACCTTGGGAGCACTGTGAACTCTCTAGAGAGCAGTAAGTATGCAGAAGGGTTAGGAGGTTCAACACAATTTTAACAGGGCAGTAAAATGATTTAATCCTCTGAACCCTGATTGAGAGAAGTCAAAACATTTTACACACGCACTTGTTTTTCTTTTCACCTACATGTTTTCATTTTTAGACATATTTTAAATACGCAAATGCATTTTGTGCATGGAGTAAAAACTTGCAAAAAAAAAAAAAAAAAAAAAATGTCTTGCTTAATAACTACTAGTTTGCTGTTCACACTACAGCTTTCTCCCGATGACTGATTTTGCTATAATGCAACAAAATGTAAATGAATGCTTGACATTAACTTTGTTGCATTTACTATCCCAAAAGAATTATTTCCTGATCATTAAATCTTAACCAGTTCAAGTCTAGGGTTAACCATTATCTTCCCCACATACACCCATAAACTGTGCCTCTTAACCCGTAAACCTCTATCTTGACTCGGTCTTGGGCCTTGTTCAGGGTAAACATCATTGTAAAAGAAAAAAAATATAAATTAAGAGCACCAACCCATGTAAAACACTCAAAAGAGGAACTGGAAAAGAAAAGGTTCAGACTATCAAAGTAAAGATGGAAAATGTTTTTGAAAAGTTGATTGGAAAGAAAGAGGCCAGAAGAGAGTTCCACAAGCAAGAAGTGCAAGAAAAGAAACTGTTAGCATGGAACTTAGAGTTATATCTAGCCATTTCAACTGATGAGACCTTGCCACCAATCTAGTACTGTGCTTAAATTCATAAAGTCTAGGTACAAAATAGGAAAGCTCATCAGAACAATGACCATAAAAATAGTTATATAGAAGGGCACAGGGAAGCTACATTATGGCAGTGGGAAAATGATTGAAGTTGAGAAACCAAACAAGTCTGTAGAAACTGAACAAAAATGAATTACAAAATTACCTCATCCAGTTTTCTCACCAGATATGTTTCCGACCAATAACCACTTTTTCTAGCATCTTGACAATTTCTTACAGAATATAGACTAAACAAGCAGCAACTCAAAACGTATCCAAAGAATCCATACTTTTGTTTACTGTTGGCAACAATGTATAGATTTTAATGGTTCTTATTTTGATTAATAAATTTTATTTTGAGACATACTGCGTTAAAATTGGATAAAAACTACAATTATTTTTATACTAACAACAACGCAAAAAAAAATAAAATAAAAATTAGCCATTTCCTTATATGGAAACATTTGACATTCATTGACCAGGCAGAAAACAACTTTTGATTGAAATTTATTAAAATCTTTCTATTAAAACAATTTTTCAGGGAAAGAGATTTCTGTTATTGCTCTATCATTGATAGTGGGGATTTGCTTCCTAACCTTTTGTTTGAATTAGTGTGGAACATCAACATTTTGATTATTCCACTATTTTCTCTTTGAGTTACATGTAATAACCATTTTAGTTGTTAAAAGTCTTCAGGTAATTTGGTTTCTGTTATCTCATAAAATTCTTTGTTACTGATTCTGTAGCACCAGTCCCTGAAGTTCAAATAAAGACAGTCCTCCAAGATCTACAGTCTTCTTTTGCTCGGTCATTTTTCCATTTTCCATTTTTCTCAGTTCAGTGGTTAAACACTGAACTGAGAAAAATGGATGTAAACAGTCGACAGTTTAGACATTTCTGAACCAGTTGGGTGCTATGCATGGTATCCATATGAAAGTCTCAATCTGACAAGGCTATTTAAAAACAAAACTTAAGTTCTTAGGTTAATGTTTTGTTTTTTTAGTATCTTGCAGTGTTAGACAAAACTAGCTCAACCTATTCTATGTTCAGTTTCTTTATTTCCTATATTAAATGTTATATATAAAAAAAAGCAGTAATTATAATGTAGTGAAAGTGTTAGGTACAATCATTGTCATATTATTAACTGAACTTTATGACATTTCATTATTAATATTACTTTTTTTTCCACTGAATTCTTTTTTGAAGCTTCTCAATTGCCGTAATCTTATTGTTAATTTCACTCAAAGGTGTTTTCTGTTGCCATAGCAGGATATGACAACACAACTATGAAATTCAAACAAATTCAGGGATCAGAGTCACCTTCAGTGGCAGAATAAACTTTTTGTACAACAAATGAAGTCACATACAGAGTGATAAAGGTTAATTATACAAGTCACATTTACCCAATTTGCCAAATAGAAATACAGGATATCCTGTTCAAACTTAAATGATTTCCATAATATATTTTTAGTACATAAGTTTATCTATACAGTAATATTTTATTTCTACCTATGTATGAATATGCAAATTGGAAATCATTTGAAGAGGGTGTCTTATTTGACAAATATGGCAACCTAACAAAAGTAAAGGGAGAAGCAAAATAATATTAACACAACTACTGTTGGTAGGAACAGCAGCAATTGCAACAATAATAATAATAAAAATTAGAGAAGCTAACAGGGGCTAGGGAAATACCCACCCCAAAATTCCTTCAACCTGTTGTGAAAATGATTAACTAATTTTAGAGTGCAAATTGTTACTCACTGCAACCGCACCCTGACTTAAAGGCCCTCCCCAATCAAAACACTATGACGACACCCCTGGCAAAACAGAATACTCTTTCTAAGCTTCATAATAATAACAAAACTGTTGAGAGAAAAAAAAAAAAAAGTAAAAAGTTAAATAATGCTAACAATGAACAAAATAAATGAAAAATTCTTTCTTCTAACAAATATTTTATGAATGGAATAAATAACCTTTGAAAACAAATCAAAAAGAAAAATGTAAAAAAAAAAAAGTAAAAAACAATAATGTCTAAGGTGTGGAAAGCAACAACAAAAGAAACCCTTAGTTTCCTTTTCTTTTTATTTATAAAGAGAAAAGACACACACATTTATGATCTATGAAAACATGATATTAAAAACAAATAGCAAATCTTTAGCAAACTTAAAATGTCTGACTTTCTATAAGAAGCAACAATACACATGTAGTTGGTGTAGAAAAGCAATGTCATGTGGTTCTGAGTTGTATGGTTGAGATGGAGGTAATTAATAGTTTTAATAGACATAAGTCTGAAGCCAAATAGAAACTTCATTTCTCATTGTCTAAAAATGATAACTGCCATTTTGAATGAGTAGTTCAAATAATGGTTAAGTGCAAAACAGAATCAGCCACTCTGATTGGTCAAAAAACACCAATAGAAGAAAGAAATAAACAAATTCTAATTAGTCAAAATTCATACAGAGGATTGAATAAGAAAGACCATCAACAAACTACAAGTGACTGATATTTTCATGTTTTGTGAATGAAGAAAAACTATGGATTAATGTACAATGAGCTTTATTTGCAAAATGGTGTCAAAGTTTAGAAGATTACAATATAAGAACTTATTTTCAGATTTGTTAATCATATTCAGAAAAAGAAAAAAGATGCCACCACAAAAGTATTCTTTAATTTTCAATGTTTATTTAATTGTCCCCAATAATTATGTCCCTTTTCTGAAATCAGAAAGCAATAAATTTGCAATTTAAACAGGAAACTACTGACAGAAATTTCCATCATCTACTGTCAATGCATCAATTTCTAGCTTTCTGAACATAAGACTTAATTGAATTTTTATTATCATTATTAATTTCTAAATAAGTAATATAAATTTGATACCCGTTTAAAACAGTGGAGAACTTAGAGAGGGGAATTAACAGGAGATAACTGATAACTGACATCCATCAAACATGGCACGTGGAATTAGAACAGTCTACCCCAGTGAGTGAAATAAAGGGTTTGGTTCGACATTCCAATCACCTGAAGAAGGCCGGAGCATACAACGACCGAAACGTTGTGATAGATATGGTGAAAAAGATGAGGGCAATGGTCTGAATAATGTAAATAATGAAGATAATCCTAATATTAAAATATTAATTTTGAAATAATTCTTATTGCAAGAGTTCTATTGAGAAAAAGATTATGATTTTGTTTTCTTTCACAAACCAGCAAATTACATGTATTCCCTCTCAATGCAACAGAGAAACACTTTTTTACAACTTACCTGTCAAATAATTGTTGACACTGCCAGACGCCAAAATAAGGTATTGCAACAAGTGTCGGGCGCTGGTTGTTTTTCCACTGCCACTTCGGCCAAGCAACAATATCGACTGGTCAATCCTGTTGCTCAGGAGTTCTCTGTGTGCATGTTGTGCCACAGCATAGATATGTGGAGGCATATCTTCTTGCTTGCATCCCCGGAACATGTGCACAACCTGCAAAAAGACAAAATAGTTGTTTTTCAAAAGATAAATGAAAACAAATTCTTTTTCTATCTCAGAATGTTATAAAAACAAAAAAACAGTTGGTCACAACACGTATATGTCTGCTATTGTCTAATATCTAACAGGGTAGAACGTAATATATTTAATTAATATATCATTATAGCTAATGCCTAAACTTAATACTGTGACATTGTATTTTAGCTATATTCATCAATTCATTTTTCCACAGCCCTTCAACCATTTCTTGGTTATTTAAAGTGGAAACAGATTTTGAACTGTAAGAACAATTTTTTTTTTTGTGAGTGAATATTGCATTAACAATGAGAATAAGACAGAAGTCTTAATATTTAAGCTGGAGGGAGGAGATGGATATTTTAGCTAAAAATCAAAAATGTTCTTTTTATGCTTAGTAGCTGTTTTTACATTATTTACATGCAGATTATTTTAAGACATTTTTATGTTTATACGTTCTTTTTATAGATACAAATATTTAAACAAATGCTCTGTTTATAATAAACAGTATTAATAAATCAAATCTGTATCCTATATGGAACCGGCATATAGTCTGATGTGCCTTTACCGATTGAGCCACAGAGGATCATTCGATTAGCAAGGTCGATTTTCCTGCTTTTAAACTACAATCTTCCATTAATCTCTCACGTACATTCATATCTGCTCAATGTGTATCCAAATGTAAACAAATGACGTCACAGATACAAATATTTAAGTAAATGCTCCATTTTATAATAAACAGTATTAACGACATTTACTGGCCTGAACAATCCTCTGTGGCCCGATCGGTCAAGGCACGTCAGGCTATATGATGGTTCCATATAGGATACAGGTTTGATCCCTGTCAGAGGACGAATATTTTCTCTGAAAATTTCTTGGACATTCAGGCTGGTAAATGTTGTTAATACAGTTTATTATAAAATAGAGCATTTACTTAAATATTTGTATCTATAAAAAGAATGTATAAACATAAAAATGTCATAAAATAATTGTCGGACTTTGTCCATTACATAATGTGTGCAGATTATTGTTTCATCTTTGTTGTTGTTATCATGTTTCAGCCATTGTACCCTCCGACCTTCATCAGGTGTTTGTCAGTGCTAACTTTTAAAGAACTTTGAATGGAATCATTTATTTTATGTACAGTTGAGGTGATGGGGGTTTTAGATTGTTCTCATTCTTTTGCTCATGTCTAGAGATATCTTATCTAATTCTTATTTCGTAGTGCTCAGTTATTGGTTGTCCTATTTCCACCAAGCCCAAGTACACATTACCTGGCTCAGGGATTGAACTCACAATAACTATATCACCAAATTAACAAACCAATTCTGTAATCCACTAGGCTATTGATAACATCCCAGAAATTCAGACAGAATTTTAGTAGCCAGTTGACTTTTTAAAGTTTCCAAGTTCCTTCTCTTGTACTTTTCACTTATGAAACGCTCTTCCAGACTTTTATTTTCCAGTTAATTTTGGTCTTCAAAAATTTAAATATCAATTGTTATTCTTTTGTCTTAATTCCTGCTCTTTTATTCTCATCACTCCTTAATGTTTTTCTTTTTTTCATATTTTTTCACACTCAGTAACCTCTTGCATCTTAGTGGCTATATTGTTTTGCTTAGGGTGAAGTGATTTTTTTAAAGAAAAAAAAGAAAAGTTAAACAGCCTAAACATGTAGTAATTAAAAAAAAATATATATACATGCTGTGAGCTTTGTTACAAAAAAAGGTCTAAATGGTTTTACACCACATATCTTAATGAATTTATAACAAAATAAATACTTACTGCTTAATCAAACTGAGAGTCAGAAAAGAAATGCTTTTCCACAAATGGTGTAACACATATGCAAGTTGAACAAGGAATGACAAAATAAATCTGTTCACATTATCATTGTCGACTTTGCCGTCTAAATGTAGCAGATTTACTGAATTGATTATTTAGTCATAGCAAGTTTTATAGCAAACAGAAATGAATCATAATATTTTCAATAATTAAACTTTTCCACTTAAAGTTATAACAAGACAAAACTAATGAAAAATTGAAATTCCATAAAACTTACTGCTAAATAAAGAATAAATGCTGATTCTCATTTACTTTAAAATCAAATTTGATATTTAAGAAACATTAATATAAGTATTTCTGTTTTTCTTTTAAATAGAAGTTTTCATCTTCTGGAAAAGTATATTCCCTATAAATAATATACAGGAAGTAAAATTGAAATATATATATATATATATATATATATATATATATATATATATATATATATATTACACACTTTACAGAATAAGTGCGTAATCAATCTGGGATTTTCTTCATTATGCGCCTTAAACTGACATCTTCAATGACCCAATTGAAAACTGCTCCACTGAGGTTTCTTTTTGAGTCAAAGCCAGCATAGGCCTTTTCATCGCTTCTTAGAAATACCAGGTGAAACTGCAATACTCTACATGGTTCACACCAGCATGCACAGCCGGCATAGCACACAGGAACCACTACTTCCAGTTATACCAGCATGACAGCTCTCATCATAACAGGTGCCTATTTGCTACTACTTATAACAAATGTAAGCGAGTCCTCAAAGAAGCTAAGTCCCTGTTTGCTGAGAGAATGAGGCATCACATAGCCTCTGAAACCTTTGGCTCTCATGAGTACTAAATAAGTGCAAGGTTTCTATTCCTCTCCTCTTCAATCGATTTGAGCTGTTATCATCCTCTGCTGATAAAGCTGAATGCTTTGCCTGTAAATTTTCCTCTTGACTCATCTGTAGTATATCCACCTAACTTCCCATTTAGAACTGATTCTCTGGTAAGTGATATACATATTACCCCTTCCGTGATTTCTGCTCTCATCTCTAACCTAGATTCCCACAAAGCATGTGGACCTGATGGCATCCCTGTGATAGTCATTAAGAAGTTTGCTCCCAAACTAGCTCCT
Source organism: Acanthosepion pharaonis (assembly GCA_903632075.3). NCBI lineage: Eukaryota > Metazoa > Mollusca > Cephalopoda > Sepiida > Sepiidae > Acanthosepion > Acanthosepion pharaonis. The sequence goes on along the minus strand of CAHIKZ030000616.1, from coordinate 693,246 downwards.
GTCCTCGCTAAATTGTATCATAAATGCCTTGCTGGCTACTGCTTTCCTGTTTGCTGGAAGTCATCATCTGTTGTCTCAGTTCTTAAGAACTCTGGTGGACCATCCGACCCATCCAACTATCAACCTATCAGCCTTTTACCTCTTTTTGGGGGGAAACTCCTAGAGGCCCTAATCAATGATGAATTAGTTCATCATATCAGGGCCAACAAAATTGCTGTCTAAATAACCCAATTCAAATTACACAATTAAACAGCTGCAAAAGAAACTGAGACCATAAACTTAAAAAAACAACTCCTTGAAAGATAAAATGCAAGGAAAAAGATGAAAAGCACAAAAAACAATGCATATAGTCACAACATTATCAACAAAAACTCTATAATAATTGAATTATGAAAGCTGAAAGCACTCAGACACTGAATAATTTATATTCAAATTTTCACTGAAAATAAGGAAAATAATCCAATATATAGAAGAAAAAAATATCTTTAAAGAACTTTTGTTGGTCTTTAACCAAACCTGTATAAACATAAATATGTATGGAGATATAATTACATTTGGAGGTGCTGACAAGTTATATGTTAGATTTTTTATGCAAATCAAATAAAGTTGATCTGAAAGCATTAATCAGGACTATTTTTGTTTAATAATTTCACCCTAAGCAAGGCAATAAAGCCATTAAAACACAAGGGATTACCGAGTGCAAAAGAATATTAGAAAAAGAAAAACATTAAGGAAAGAGAAAAAAAAAAGAACAAGAATTAATAAGACAGAAGATAACAATTGACATTGCATTTAAATTTTTATAATAGATAAAACATGGCACTGATTAGAAGAATCAATCTTTGATGTTAATTAATTCACTACTTTTTAGGTAAAGTTGGATGGAAATAAAAAGATGTGAATTGGCATAGATAAGAACAGACCGAGATAGATATGAATTTACTGAGATAAGAAAAAGCGATAAGAATAGACCGAGATAGACATAGATAGACAGATAAGAACAGAGCGAGATAGATAGACATGAACAGTGTGATAGATAAATATATAGATAAATATGAACAGACTAATAAATTGTTTACTAACCAGTTATTTACTAACACCTGATGTATTTATACACATCAAAACATGTTTGCATTTGTGTAGTGTTTTTCCACATTTTTGATATAATATCCTAAAATAAAGTGAATGGAAAATAATAAGCCGGGAGAGAGTTCCACAAGCAAGAAGTGCAAGAGAAAAAACTATGTAGTGGATGTGGTAAATTATTCTCACCATATCATTGAAGCCACTCCTTTTGTCAGGTTGGCTGCATGAAGAGGAATTGCTGTATTACAAGATGGAACCCTTACACAATATCCTGGTCTCTTTTGAAAACCAGCTTCCTTCAGTCTGTCCAGTGTTCCTTCATATCAAGCATTAACTGTCAAAACATACAGTATCCAGTTTCACAAGCAGCATATCTTTTGCATCACTGAGCACAGTTGTCACATATTTCTTTGGCAATTGCTGAACTTTTTGTTTTTTCTTTTTTCTTTGAGGAAAAGGTGGCAATGAATGCTTCCAGATCATGGAATCAACCTTGTTTTCATCATAATATAATCTATTTTGAACCCTTAATATTACCCAGGAGGCACTTCCACACAGATGATGCTGTTTTTGCAGTGTGGATCCAATTGCTAAATGTTACATTCTTCAAGAAGGAAATTTATGCACTTGTGCACAGATGGGCAAAGTGTATCAATGTCAAATATATAGAAAATAAAAAAGGGTGCTGGTAACATATGCATGATACTTTGTTTTTTATAGAAAATATGTTAGATTAGTAAATATTTGTATCTTACTTTTAGCACATATCCTTAGTGTGTGTGTGTGTGTGTGTGTGTGTGTGAATATATATATATATATATATATATATATATATATATATATATTTTCTCTCTATTGCTCACTTACTTTCTGGTTTTGCTTAATGGCTAAGATCATTGTAGTTGTGTTATATTATACATCATAGTCATTTATGTACTTGTAAAATCAAGAATTTTTAAATGCTATAAATCTATCATTCTCTCTGTCTTTATACATGCACACAGAGAAAAAAAAATAAGAAAAATAAAAATTAAGAGGCTGGGAAAATTTTTGTAACAACAATCCAATTTTATTTTTTTATTTCAACCAAATTCCATCTATAACACCAAAAACAAAGAATATTTATTACTTATTATTAATATGTAGAAAAGGTAAAGGAAAATATTATTTTTTGCATAGTTACATCTTACTATGGACCCAATAAACAGTTTTATTTATAGATGCTAATTTGGTTTATTCCTGCAAACTCCTTTCAGAGTATCAGGCTGCAACCATACAAAGTAATATTACTACAGGTGCAGTAACAAATTAATTTTTATATGGCCATAGTTTAAGCCAGACATCCAAGATAGACTACTTTACATAGAGCTGAAATGGAGAAGAGAAAGAAATAGATTCATTTCGTGCCTTTCCCAAGAGCAATGTACAAAACATTCCCCATAACCAATAGTGTAACCGTATTTTCTGTCTTAGTAATTAAACATTTTCAAAAATAAAATGCAAAATTACCAGCAGAATTCCTGCGAGTATCAATACAGCAAACTGGCAAAAGAGGCAGTTGTCTTCAGTAGGGCTTTGTTTTATATATATATATATATATATATATATATATATATATATAGAGAGAGAGAGAGAGAGAGAGAGAATAAATATAAGTAAAAGTTTTGTCATTTAGTTGATTGATATTACCTTCAGCTTCCTGACTCCAAAGTTTCGTAGATGGACCTGTCCACCCACTCATTAGTGGGTATTAGTAATTGACTGCTTATATTCTCAATTTTTCTTTTTTATATGCACTTAATACTAGTGCAATTTTTTCTTTCATGTGTGTGTGTACTTCATTGAATGTGATTAACAAGGAAAGATTTTTTTTTATTCAGTTTTTCTATTGTTCTTACAGTTTTTTCTTTTTATAACAACTAAGAGAGCATTGAAACTTTCTCAAGGATTTTTGGCCAATTCATTAGCTATTTTCAAGGGGTTCATGGTTAGTATATAGTTTGTATTTATGTTCTAAGTTGTATTGTGCAAAAGTAGTAGTAATTCTAAGCCATCATACATGGGAATAGTCGTAATCTCATGTTAGGATACCTTTAAAACAGTGCCAACATGTTTTTCTTGGTTTCAAAAAAAAAAAAAAAAAAAAAACTTACACACAGTGGCTTAAAAGTCACATTGCAATTGGAAAAGAATATACATTTGTGTGACATCATCATTTATAATTAGATGCAAAACATTTTTAAATAATATACTATCATATACAGAAATCTAATTCCTTTTTGAAAATAAATATAAAATTTATACAGGTTTTCAATAGTGGCATGAGTTTTGGGACAACATCTATAAAAACAAAACACACAGGCCTCATACTCAATTTTGAACAGATATTAGACTAGTTTTTACCTGAAACATTATCACTTATGTTTGTATTCAAACACATCTACTTAAACATATAGTGAGTGCATTCAACTTTTGTTCATTATCATTAAAACCATTCAGGTTAAATATTTTATTTGCAAGAAAATTACACATGAAATCAAGTAAGAATCAATTCAGCTGAAATCATTGAAAGCATGTTGAAGAAACTTAGACACATTGATTCTTATAAGAACAACTTTCAGAATAAAACATCATTAATTGCAAATATTAGGTTACTTCCACTCCTGTTCTACCATTTCTTAGCATTCAAGACCAAATATTTATGTAGTGTTAAGGAGTTGATATCTGAAGAGATCTAGATTTTGGTAAAAAAAAAAAAACAGTTGTAAGAAATTGCTTCCACCAGATTCAAATATTTAGTTTTAGCTTTATAAATAAATTTCCAATTAAGGAAAATAATTTGAACTAACAACTGAGGATAGACAGTGGTAGAAACAATCATAGCAAACACAATTTGTGTAGATACCATTTTGATGAACTTTCATTATAAGAGTAATTCAAAAACTTGACAGATGTTTTTAATACTTTCCCAGCATTCTCTCATCTGCTTTTTTTCAAACAGATTTATTCATCTGACTTGTTCTCATTTCATTACACAACTAAAAACTCTTCAGCTAATATTTACTTTAACATGTGATTGAATGGCAGCAGACATGAACACATTTACTGACTAGAGGCAGTTTAATTGGTTGAGAACACAGAGACTATTATGATGCATTATTCCAACATGTTGCTTAGAAACACCCAAATGACAATTTATAGCATCAATTTCTTTCAGTTTTTGGTCAAACAGTTTTTGCTGTTGACATTGTAAACTAGAGTTCTGCATCCTACCACCAACAGCCATGATTCCCTTAATTTAAGAGTCAACCTGCAATTGCTCTTTTAATATTTTTTTTGTCTTAAAGTACTTAAATCTGCTCATTTGCTTCTATGTGTTTGACCAATAATGTTGTCCTTGCTAAATTTTTCAGAAAATCCTGAAGCTATAGTGACATTTGCAAGCTTTTGAATATGAAAAACCAATGTATTCTTTTTTTTTGTTGTTGTTGTTGTTCAGTTAATACAAGGCCCAAGAGCCACTCAAAATAGAGGGTTACTGAATAAGAATGTTATAAGGATGTAAGAATAGGAAGTAAATGCAGATTATGAGGATATATTCAGATATATTGGAATGATGAAGAGATGAAGTAGCAAACATCAAAACTCCCAGGTAGTATGTATAAGAACAGGATCAGTTATCAAAGAGTACAGCCATAATTGTATGCTTCATCATGGCATCAAGATTCTCTAGCAGAAACTACTGCATAGTCCAGATCCCAATTACAACTCCAATTTTATACAACTGCTGGTGGAGTAGCATCCTTACAAGTTACTCTATGGTTCAGGCCCCTGACTATCAAACCAATCCAGAAAATATTTACCTCCAGCACACTTAATGAAGCAACAGTCAATCCAAGAAGAAAATACAGGTATGCTGCCTGGAGTGAACATATATCTTCAACCCAGATAAGCAAAACAGAATTTCTTTTTGAGTCAGAATCATAATGCCTAAAACATGTTTGAACTGATTACTACAGAAAACCTCAATTAAATTTATCAGCCTGAAACTATGAAAAAAAGGTTTGTCTTTAGATTGATCCTTCACATGGCAATCATTTTCAGGTATTCATTGACTCATCTTGCAAAAGCAGTTCTCTGAATAAGCTCCCATTGCACGTTTCTGCTAAAATCCTCTTTGGTTTCAGTATTTCTTCATTGTAAGCCTCAATTTGAGTCTGCTGTTTCAAATGAAACATTATCTGGAATCCTTTTCAGATACGTGTTGCACCTGGTATTTCCACAGATGTGGGTAGCACCTGACATCCCTTCAAGTGTATTACCACCCACCCATTGACAGACAAGCGGGCACAAGTGCTTTACAGTGGCACAAAGTACACACTTAATCTCCTCTTCTCCTTGATCACATTGAGAAATGAGTCCAACACAAGCACCAAGTCACAAAGGCAGGACAAAAGAACGAACAGATCGATTGACTGACTCTTTTATCACCATCACTACAATTACTTAAGGCAACAGGAGAAGTAGTGACTAATTAATTCTTATTTTAACAACCTCAGTGGATGCTGTATTTTTAATTCAACTAAAAATGGGAATATGGCCACTTTACATTGAAACACCAATTCCCATATGATCACCAAAGTTAAGCAACGTTGAGCCTAGTCAGTAGCTAAATGGGTGACTGCTTGGAAATACCAGGTGCTGTAAGTTTGGATGTGTGGGTGGTGTAATGGAAAATGGCTCAGAATTGTTAATCAGAGTACAGAACTCAAATCCCAGTTGAGTTCATTATATTCACTTATGCAGAAATACACTTGAGAAAGTAATGAATCCACCAGCTATGGATTAATTAGTAAGGCTTGTATCACTAAATCATTATCTAAAAAAATGAAAAAAAATAAATAAATAAATAGTTCAAGATTAATGTCTTTAAATAAGCTGAAAAATGTTGAAGCCATAAAAAACAAATCAATCAATTCAACTAAATCACAAAGTAGAACTTTCTCCTTTGCAGTCTGGGCTGTTAAGCTCTACATTGAGAACTATCTAGAATACAAAATGTTTACACGTAACTTTACACAACTGTAAAATGCTTTTCTGATTTAAACCATGACGACCTAGCATTAAAATGCATGTGATTCCTTTTTAAAGGAATCTGTTTTTGCAGAACCATTCAAATCTTGAGAGCATATCAATGACAAGACATGAAATTGTTTCCACCCTGTGATTATGAGGAATTCTTTCCTGAAGAGTCAGGTGTTATTGCTAAATGAGGTTTTGTCTAAGTAGCTTCTGCTTCCAAAGACCTTCTGTTATCTCTATATATCTTTTCTGAGTTTTCTTTGGAATACAATAGCTTGGTAATATTTTGATATATGTAAATACTATATTGAATCCATTGCTATGTTAGCTGCTAAGAAAATCTATTCACTGTGTTGTACTAGACAATTTTTTATCTCTAGAATCAATCTTACATATCTATAAGTCTACCATTTAGAATATTGATGCCACATATGATCCAGTGCTCCTCCTTTCGTATAGAGAAAAAATGTTAAAATTCCCTTCTTTCTGCTGTGCGATGATGGCCTAGAGGTAAGATATCTGACCGATGTCAAATCGGTCAGGTTTTGATCCCGGCTTGAAGCAATCAGACGTCTAGCCACACTGAGGAGCTGTGAAACAGTCTGTCTGTGGATGGCTTTCTCTCTATATATATATATATATATATATATATATATCATCCACAGACAGACAGTTTCACAGCTCATCGGGTGTGGCAACATCCGGGCCTCTAGCTAGGATTTCAACTGAATTGGCGTCAGTCGCTACCATTGATGATGGCAGGATGAAGGTGAATTTAAGCATATTTATTTTAGATAAACACACACTGAGAGAACTTGCAATTTCCAGAGAGTCTTGCAAACAGTAATAGTCACTGTTTACAAACCCACACTTCCTCCCCTCAACTGAAATAAATATTTCACGAGTATATATGTATATATATATATATATATATTATAAATTAATTGATTTATATGGTTATTTTCGCTATTATCCAACCATAAAAAAAGAGAAAAACCCCTAATTTTATTTTTTTGAAATAAATTAAAAGCATTAGTTCTATTTCATCTTCAAGCGAATTTTGGAGTAACAAAATTTACTGGTTTTAAATACACAGCTAAAATCACGTTTCCATGGTTACAGAATATTCTACTCAAATTGAACACGGGTGTCTAGATTTTCCTTATGACAGTCATTGTATCAGTTATTAGCTACATTTTGGTAAAGGATGTATTTTACACAAACCTGACGTCGGTTGAATGGATGTCGTCTGAATTTAAAAAAAAAAAAAAAAAAATGTTAACGGTAAAAATTTTTCAACGTCATCTTTTAAAATTAAAGATTTTTTTACAATACTTTTTATTTAACTACGATTTGAAATATTTTCCTTTTAATTTTATTTTACTATATTCTTTTTAAGAACAGTTAAATGTATTAGAATCCATTATATTATGTAGGATTATTTTAACATTAAGTTTAAGTATGTATATGAGGTTACATTTTTTTTTTTTTTTTGTATATGACTATGACAGCAGAAATGGTTACTTAATTTCACTGATTCAGTAAACTTTTCTTTTATATATAAAACCTTTATTATATTATTTCACATGTAAGTACTGAGGACATGGGTCATTCAAAAGCTTACATGTTATGGTATTTCATATTAATTTTATTTTACTATAGGTGTTATTTTTGGATTCTTTTTTAATGCGTTATTATTTAAAAGAAATTTAGGTTAGAATTCATTCAATTTAACTACAATTTTAATTACAAATTCAAAATTACAACTTTAAAATTTTAAAATATTTTCATTGTTTAGTTTTAATAGACTATATTACTTTATAACAGAAGGAAAATTATCATATTAAGTAAGATTATTTTCCATATCAAAGTATGTAAATTTTTTTTTTTTTTTTTTTTCCTTTTCTTTTCTTCTTTTAAATTTAAATATTATTTAAGTAATATTAATGGCAACTACAAAACCTAAGTCATTTCTCAGATTTAGTAAGTTACCCAAAATTCCCTAATGCTTTTAATTTATTTGAAAAATAAAATTAGGGTTTTTAGCTTCTATTTTTGAAACATGGTTGAACTGTAGC
>CAHIKZ030000616.1:505000-680000 GCA_903632075.3 Acanthosepion pharaonis | reverse complement strand
TTCTTCAATCAATAGACAATCAAGAAGAAAATAGGAATTTTCTTTGTATCAGTAAAATATTACCATATTAGTAACTCCTGAAAAATATATCTACAACCTTCTACCTCATAAATGAAAGAAAGAACATTATTATCATTTAAACCTAACTTTCCTTAATGTAATAAAGGCAAAGAAATATATGAAAATAAGCGATTCTCAATGCATTTGTGAATTAATTTAAGTGTTCATCAACAAATAAATTGATAGATGAAGAGAAGTTTAAATCTAAGAGTTAAAAATGAAGAAATGACAAAATCAAAAAAATTTCCAAAATGCTTGAAACTTTATCAAAGATAAATCATGTACTGTTTAAAATCAACAAACTGATGAATTAATTACATTTTTGACAATCTATATCTTCATTTCTATTTTTAATCACTCTTTAAAATTAAATAATAGTATATAGGGTTGACTGAAATACACTAAGTTGCTGGTTACCAATAACTCAGACTTTATGGATTTCAAAGAAAATTCCAGAGCTGTTAATTTATTAAAAAATTTAATTAAACCATAACTAAATACTGAGTGGTCTATTTATCTCTTTTCAGTTACTTAGTCTTAGAGATTTAATAGAAGTGGGTGGTGTTAAGGAAATTTTCTGAACCACTCCATTTATTAATTTTGCACTTTTTCCCGCATAGCTGAAAAAGGAAATTATTATAGTTTGTTCAAATTTTTACTTACATGCTTTTATGATTGTATTGTTTAAAAATCAATGTGCCGTTATTTTATTTTTATTCTTTCCAGAACTATCATGTTCCATTCTTTGATAATGTTTTACTAAAAACATTTTACTTAAATTCTACATTTTTGACACTTTAAATGATTTTTCCAACCCCCAACATTTATTAAGACACTCCACATTGTTTACTTCATATAAAGAAAAAATTTTGACTACCTTAATTATTAACACCTAACACCCCCTTGTATGAGGCACCTAATTATAATATTTGACTGAGATAAAATTAATGTGCAATGTAGAAGGCTATAAGAAGTTTTTTTTTCCTTTTGATTGACTTGAAATTTGAGATTAAAGAGATTTTGAGGAAATAACAATGAAAAGGTAACAAAAAGTTTGTTTCAAATATAACAAGATTAACTAATTACTTGATATTTTGGTAATCACATAAAACAATTTAAAATACAATTTTGAAAATTCAATAAATACATGTTTTTATAGCTTTTTTGTAACATCTGTGTGCAGACTTTACTTGGGTTAACCAAATTTTATTGGAGTTATAATTGAAATAGGTCACCTGATACATCTAATAAAAAAAAATAAAATCCTTTTGGTTTTACTGAATAGCCGATTGCTCAATTTTATATCATTCAGCAAAATAGGATAAAGACCTTTAGAAAATATACAATATTCAAATACTGATCGATCACTATAGAAATAAATTCAACTTTCAGAACACTTTGAAAGTAATCCTTCTAAGTTAAAGGCAAAGAAAACCTTTCTGGATTTTCTTTAAAATTCACACACATGCACAAAAAGCTGGTTTGTTGGCAAAAAATAATTTTATTTAGCAAACATACTGAAAAGTTGCTGGCAGATTAAACTGTACATCTAGTGATAGCGGGTATATATATATATATATATATATATATATATACACACACACACAAAATATATTTAGCTAAATAGGTTAATTACTGCTTTGTAGAATAAACTGCAGCACTTGTGTCTCCATGTTGCATAAAGCTATTAAACTCTTTGTTCAATATAAGTATAAAGCCTTGGATAAGGATTTTTAAATCAGCTCTTTATCTATATATTAATACTATGGTACCTACCTGGTATATATTAATACTATGTCTACCTTCCTATATAAGGTGCACATTGCACACAAAAAAGATATTAAATAAAGTTTCACCTACTTTAAAATATCAAGGGGATAAAGGAGTAATAAAAACCCGAGACAGAAAGCCTGTCTACCATTTCCTTCCTCTCCCCCACCACTTTTTCTCTTCTTTCAGCTTTCTTACCTCCAATAACATTTTGATTATAACCAAGAGTGCACAGATACTCCATTCCTAAACAAATGCAGATCAATACAGAATTCATCCCATCATTTTTGACAGGTACTATACTAATTTGTTATACTGCAAATTTCTGTTTGAATTTCTGGAATGAGGAGTTGTAATTTACACTATTTTCATTTGGACTATTGTCCTCATCTTTGTTGTCATCACAATATTTTGGCCATTGTGCACTCCCACCTTCATCAAGTGTATATCAAGTTGGGTAACCTACAGGAAATTCTGAACCCTTTATTTAATCTACAGGCCAGTGGAATGAGAACAGTCTAACCCCGTAGATTAGACACAATAGTTGAATGCTGTGATAACAACAACAAAGACGAGGACAATAGTACGAATATAAATAGTGTAAATTAATACTACAAAGTCATAAATGTTCAGGTATTTGCATATCATCTCTTTCTGTTAATCTTTTTATACAACAACAAATTTTCTTAATTCACTTCAGTAAATTTGAGGTTTGTGTTAGATAGGAATAAAGTGTCACTGTCGACACTGGAATTTGAACACAGATCACCAGTGAGCAAACACAGGTGATTCTATTTCTAATAAGTAGACCACGTGATGGCAAAGGAAATATATATATATATATGGGAATTAGCATGGCATCTAATGGATCACTCTTTCTATTCTATCCTCTATTACTATATGGATCGCTATTCTCTATAATATTCCCTATACTATTTCTTTATACTGATCACTATTCGGCGGTTACTATCTGAGCGAGTATTATTGAGCAAGTACTATTAGTGTGAGTGTTATTCAAAGGCCTCTGACACCAGTATTGTTCAACAGCGTTATTATAATTGTATCTGTGATTACAAATTCTCTACTACAACAAGCATTATAAAAGTGACAATGAATATTCATTAACATTATAAAAGTGACAATGAGTGTTTGTTGACATCACAAAAATTTGAGACCAATGAAAACTGGTTTTGGGCAACACATGATCTTTTTGTGTCTAGTGAGAGGCTTGTGATGTTCCATCTGTGCAAAAGGGTAGAAAATAATTAATCATCCACAAGACCACATTGACACTTAAATGCTGTCAAGGCTGGAAAATGTGGATTGAGCAGTTCTAACCCAGATACTGCAAAAATGTTCAATTCTTAGTTTGGTCCAACTCATGTAAAAGATACTATATGAATCCTCTGTCATTTTGTGGTATGTGTTGCTCTATCAATCATACCAAGTAATTTTGCTTCTCTTGCCTTCAATTGTCTTGCAAATGCTAAGTTCTTCAAATATTCTTTCTTCATTTTGAATTTCATGTATCTGATTATTACCTATAGTTGCTTTGTAGTTCTTATTACCTTTAAAAGCTCCATATTTAATTTCTTACAAGTTCTGTTCATGGCACTCCTAACATTCATCCATAGAACCACATCTGTTGCCTCTAGTCTTTTTTCAATTTTTCATATTTCAGTTTTTTTTGCTCTTTTATGAGGGTAGACAACACTATTTTCTTCATTTCTCACATTGTTTTAAGAAAAAAAAAAAAAAAAAAGATTTAATTTCACAAAGTAAAATGATCTCAGAGTGAAAAATAACAGCGAGATTATAGCTAAGTTAACAGAGGTCAAGTACGGGAGTGGAAAATAAAAAAAATAAAACTTTAAGATGTGAAATGAAATCTCAACTTTTCAATGAGATAACATTGCAATGACTCAGGGTTTTTTTGTTTGTTTGTTTTTTTTTTTGGGGGGGGGGGGTCTTCTGTGTTTCTCTGCATGATTAAAAAAAAAAAAACAACAAACAAACAAACAAAAAAACAACAAACAAAAAAAAAAACAAAAAAACATAACACCAGTGAAAGATTGTGATGAATCATTGGACTGAATATCATCTTAAAATATTCGCAAGGAAGCGCTTGGTTGGCTATAGAGTAACTATGGCTTTAAAATGGATGCTTTATAGAATCATTAATTTCCTGATTCTTTGCTTAATATGTAAAACAAAGACATTTTTTTTGGTGCTTAATTCACATAAAATTAGTATGAAACTAAGAAAACTACAACAGACAGACCTCTTTAGCTTTCAGTTGTTTTGTAGGAGTAGTACTGGTGGGTTTACCAAAATTTAGACCAAGATTTGGCCTGATTATTATATGCACAAATACTTTTTTTCTTTAACTTATGATCTAATTATTATCACATTTTATAACCAGTTAAAGTGAATTTTAAAGTACAAATTATGTACTATTTTAAATTAAATGAATCCTTAAAATTTACCTGTTAAATAAATTTCAGTATAACTATATATGCAGGTGTATAATTCCTATTTACATCATTTGGACTATTTTCCTCAGTTTTATTGCTATATTCACAATATTTCAGCTGTTGTAAATAGTTACAATACCTCATCTCAGAAATATAGACATAAGAATAATTCCTAGTTTAAAAAATATATTATGATTTCACAAGTGCAACAGTTCAAATAAATCTAGAAACTCACTTCTTTATAACTTAACATTTTCAGATTTTTTCTTTTTATATTAATGTTCCCTTGATACAAGTCCCAAGAGCCATTCAAGGTAGAGGGTTACTGTGTGGTGTTGTATGAGTGTAAAAAAAGGCAAGAAGTGAAGTTCATGTGCTTAAGTGAGAAAGGTAACAGTTAACCCTAGACTTGAAGAGGTCAAGATTGTAATGATTGGGAAAACATCCTAGTGGGAATCTATTCCACAAAGCAGCAGTTTATGGGAAGAAACTGTTCAAATGGAACTTACTTCTTACTATTGGAATATGAAGGGAATGCGGATGATTCACTCTTGTGTATGTAGCATGGTGGGTTTTAGTTGTAAAGGTCAAGGGTAGTAATGAGTAATAGTAGCATATAGTAAAGTAATTTTTCATTGGAACTATTCAGACTATCAACTTACAATTATCAATAAACAATAGAGATCAGAAAGAAAGACTAAGCTCTTGGCAAGCTTAACTTGCATCACTTTGCTTCAGAGAGTTTGGTTAACATTATCAGCCCAACTTTTCTGCCAATTGAGCTATAAGAGCTCTATGTAAAGCGAAAGTTCAAATCTAACCATGTATACTTACTCATCATTCCACATAATGTCTTAATTTTTTTTAGCAGTATTTGAAAAACAAAGCAACTAAAATTAAGATGAAACGAACACTTGTCAAAAATTAATAATGACTGACAATGCCTTAAGCAATAAAAAAAAAAAAAATAGAATTATGATATTAATTCTATTATTTTTTTTATTTTTTGCCTGAATTTCTGGAATGTGGTGTTATTATTATTTACACTATTTATATTTGGACTATTGTCCTCATCTTTGTTATTTTTATCACAACCTTTCAGTCATTGTGCCCTCCAGCCTTCCTCAGGTATATATACCAAATTCACAAACCATTCACTAGGCCTCACCACTATGTCACCATTGTCTCATAGTGACATAGTGGTTGTGAGTTCAGTCCCTGGGTCGGACAGTGTGTACTTGAACTCAGCAGAAATGGCAAGCAATAACTGAACAGTACTAAATAAAAATAAAAACTAGACGATATCCCTAGACATGATCAGTGAAATGAGAACAGCCTACACCCGTAGATTAAATAAAGGATTCAGTTCAGAATTCCCTGTAGTTTACCCAGATTGATATACACCTGAGGAAGGCCGCAGGGCACAATGGCCAAAACACTGTGATAAAACAACAAAGATTAGGACAATAGTTCAAATATAAATAGTGTAAATATTTTTTTAATTTTTTTATTATTATTTTGCTATCTCGTACTGTGTCATCACAAATGATGTAGTGAAAGACACCATTAAACAAGAAACACACCCGTGGGAAGACCTCATAATTACCATCATAAAAGAATGTTGAAATGGTATGGACATCTCATACGTACCAACAATCTTTCCACTGCCATCCTACAAGGTACCACCTTAGGCAAAAGAAGAGGCAGATTGTGGGGGCACGGGGGCGGTGGGGTGCGATCGGCCGATGTCATTGAGTGGACTGTTAATTTGCAGAGACTTGGACATTGGCACCCAAATGAGACACATGGAGGGAGCTGAATAGGTGCTCAGCTGTGCAACAACCCTACAACCACTTCCAATCATGGGACTGATAATGATGATGAGTATTGTATATAAAAATGATAACAAATATGTCACTGAGTAATCAGAGGAAAAAATGAAAAGTACATAAACTTAGATATGATCTTATGCCAGCCATAGAACATTTGTAGCTCAATTAAAAGAGCAGCAGCTATAGTTAACCATACTTCTTGAGGCAAATGGATGAGAGTCTCACTTGGAGACTATTCTTTATTTTGAATCCACAAGGATTAGTCCAAATAGTTACAATGTAAAACAACTAAAATTAATCCTATCCCAGGCAAGTTATTTTGGAGTTGTGAAAGGCAGATGGTGGGGGCTTTTTTGTCTACCAAATTTAAAATGCCATAGAGCTCCAAATAATGGCTTTATTTGAAACTTTACAGGAATATTCTTTTACCTTTTATTTTAGATTTTCTTAAGTCTGGAACTAGCAATATCATCTTGATTTTTGATGATGTCACCACTTGTACATACTATTTCAGCCTAATTTTTATATTTACTTGTATTTTATGACTAAAAGACTTCTTATTGAAATTTTATTTATAAAAGAATTTTTTTGTAAATATATATATATATATATAAAAAAAAAAAATTCATATTTCCACTTTTTTTCCCCCAATTTTGCTGACATCAGCAAAATTAAAATAGAAGACAATGGTTTCTTGTTAAATATTACTGGTATGATTTTTATTTCTAATTTATTCATTTGACCTTTTTTCATGATTAATCTATTTTTAGTAACATATCAAGAGTTTCAAATCAATACCTTAACCACAAAAGGTGCAGTATTAATTCAAAATTGTGTGTAGCCCCAAAACATCTCCTTGCCTAGGATAGGGTTAAGATGAAAAAATACTAGTCAAAAGTTAATACAAGAAGACAGTAATGTTTCTACTGTAGGGTCCACCTGGTTGAGATAGTCTATGAATCTCAAAAAAATCTCACAAAAATAGATTATTTGATGATTGGCTAGTACATTATTGGAATACTATTAACCCACAGTATACCATAAGCCTTTGAAAATACTTGTAAAATAGTTTTTACAGTCTGGATCCATGAACATTTCATCATTGGTAATTTAGAAACAGTACTCAAAGTAACTCATATCATTTACTAATACAGAACAATGAGATTATATCATTACATGATAGGTTACCATATTATTGATTAGTATGCACTTTATTAGAAAATATCATTATTGTCCATTTTCAACAACTTCACAAAAATTACTGTTTGTTATAAAAAAATATTCTCTATTGCTTTGACATTAACTTCTGTTTGGATCTTACTTTACAATAACTGGCATCTAATAAAGAGCAATAACACTCTCAGTGGCTATTATTTATTGTAAGTATATTCAAAGCCTTAATAGATCATCCCAATGAAAGAGAGAAGAAAAAAAAAAAAGAAAGATGAAATTCTTCAGCTGATGAAAAAGACAATGTCAGACGCTTATAGCCACATCAGGCTGAAAACCAGTTCCCCTGTACAATCACCAAAGTTAAACAACTTCATGTCTGGTCAGTGCTTAGGTGGGTGACCATTTGGAAATACCAGGTGCTGTAATAGATAAATGGCTCAGAATTGTTAACCACAGGGCAAAGTTCCGATTAGGTTCATTATATTCACTTGAGAAGTTATGAATCCACCTCTTATTCCCCTAGCTATGATTTAATTAGTAAGATTTGTATCACTACATCACTATTACCTAAAAAAATTCTTAGAATCTAAAAATATTTTGTCTTTAAATAACCTGAAAAAGGTTGCTTAAGCCATAGGAAATGAATCAGCTGAACAATGTGAAAGAATGGCACAATACAGAATATTAAGTAGACACGTTCAGTAAAAATGCAGGCAGACAAAAGACAAATGGCTCAACAAGAAATGGTTTGCAAAGATGGAAAATCTGAAGCATACAAAAGGCACACTGTTGTGGAGTATTTTCACAGTGGAGGCTTGTATTTCTAATAAGTCGTCCTAAATTAGGTCTGACGTACAAAACGTTAGGAACTTGGAAAATAAGAGTCAATGGCGCAGCAATCTAGTTGTGATGGTTGGTACTTCAAATGTCCGAATCTCGACTGACGTGCTTAACACCATTCTGCCAGACTTGCCACTGCTACTCCTACTTATTATCTATGGGAGAGTCCATTACAATAGAATAGGTACCTAACACATACATAAAAGGAGAAAACAAATAATGTATCAGACAACTCTTCCATGATGGAATGAATGTATCAGACAACTCTTCCATGATGGAATGAATGTATCAGACAACTCTTCCATGATGGAATGAATGTATCAGACAACTCTTCCATGATGGAATGAATGTATCAGACAACTCTTCCATGATGGAATGAATGTATCAGACAATGAATGTATCAGACAACTCTTCCATGATGGAATGAATGAATGTATCATCTTCCATGATGGAATGAATGACAACTCTTCCATGATGGAATGAATGTATCATTCCATGACAATGAATGTATCTCTTCCATGATGGAATGAATGTATCAGACAACTCTTCCATGATGGAATGAATGTATCAGACAACTCTTCCATGATGGAATGAATGGAATATCAGACAACTGATGGAATGAATGTATCTTTCCATGATGGAATGAATGTATCAGACAACTCTTCCATGATGGAATGAATGTATCAGACAACTCTTCCATGATGGAAACATGTTAGTCATAGTGGTCAGTAAAAGCAGCAGAGTAATCACTTAGTCCAAGAGAGGTGTCAAAATGTTCTCCAGTTCTTCAACTTCTGTGTGGTTGAAGGTGGTCAAACCAAATTAGCTCCTTCTGTGAACAAAGAAATCCTGTTCTCTCTTCTATTTTTTGAGGAAAGGAAAAATGCATGGAAAATTAGAATGGAAATAAGTCATAACCCAATCTTTCAAACTACTATTTATTTTTTTAAACTGTTTCATACAGAAAGACATGACTGTATCAATGTACAAACTTCACAGATAAACTTAATTACAAATCAAATAACCAATGTAAGATTTCAGCTGAATGAATTAAGTATGATCCTAAATAAGTTCTTTCAGTACATTTCTATGGCCTCAAAAAATCTTTTTAAAGAATATTTGTGACAATAAGCTTAGCACTGGACCCAAAAATTTGAATTCTTTGCAAAACGCTTTTATTTTTTTTTATCCTGGGAACCAAAATATCACAATACATTATCATATTATAATTTTTTAAAAACTTGACATAAGGTCAGTCAGTAAACACAGGATTTTCTAAAATAGCCAAAGTTCATCTGTCAAATTGAAATCAACTAAAGCTATAACCCTCTTGACAAGAGGTAATACCCACAGCATGCAGACAAATCATAATTCTCACCCCTCAAGAATGAAAAGAAATATAGCACAATAAATATATCATGTTAATTCTCTCTGTGAATAAACACTCTTTATATTAGTCTGTTATAGCTCAAAAGCAAGCAGATTGATTAAATTTAGCAAATAAGTTCATGGTATCAACATCTCAGAATTAGATTTCTGGGCCTCTCACTATTTTCCGTTTTCTATTTGGCTAAGTTGTGCTTAAATTAGATATTGAAATCATTTTCTGCAGATCTTCTCTGGAGATAAGAAATAAATACTGAATTTTCTGATGTCTGCTTCCACATTTTTTTTTTTTTTTTTTAAATAACCGTGATTCTTATTTCATATAATATTGGGAGATGAATAACCTAAAATGAAATTCAGTTAAAGTGCAAATGTTTTCATTAAATATAGTAAATAAGCAAAAAAAAAAAAAAAAAAATGCAAGGTTTCTTAAAATTAAAAAGAACAGTCAAAATGTCCTGAGTAATGACGGACTTTAAATCCAATATGTGACTATCTGTAAATCTCCAGCATAGAATATTTGGGGAATGTTTATAAATATGAAAAGCACGCCAGTTGTGTTGCATTCTTTACAATCTGCATCTCCTTATCAGATATTTTACACTCGGATGTCATTGATACTTATTTTCGTTTGAATGGCGGGAGGGACAGGAAATCACACTTGGGCAATTTCTAATCACCATATTACCCAAAAATAATCAGAGATTGAGTTAACTGAAAAATCCTAATGAGTATATTATAAATGAGAAGATAGTTGTCATGAAAGTATATTCAGAAATTATCATATATACTATTTTCACATTTACAATATAATAAGCAGACAGTTGACAGAAATATCAGTCAGTTATGTGTCATGCATGATACATGCTTAGGTGATAATGTATTTTTCAATACATGACCGCAGTAGTTTGCCATTTCTTTTTACAGTAGACCAGTGGGCATCCAAGGCTATAGGACCCGATCTGTCCAGCTATTTACCCCTAGCTGGGGGGAGAAGAGGAGGATTCATACTTTTCCCCAAGGGTATTATCACATAAGTGAACATAATGGATTCAACTGAAATTTGAACTCGGCTCTCTGATTCCTCAATCTGAGCCGCTATCCATTACTCCACTGTGCCTCCTATGACAAATATGAATAGTATCACAATCATGTAAATAATAAAAAATTATAGGTGTGTGTATATATGTGTGTGTATATATATATATATATATATATATATATATTATTTATTCAAAAATTATAACATATGTTATAAAATCACTACAAAAATAGAAATTTTGTTTCAACACCTCTGGTGTCTTATCAAGTGATGGGGTGTGTGTGTGTGTGTGTGTGTGTGTGTGTGTGTGTGTGTAAACTAACAAGGAATAAAAGTCTTTACAATAGTAGTTGCCAGAATATTTTTTTTACCTACAATATTAAATTAGTTGTTAGGAGGAAGACCCCACAAGTTGTTTGAACATAGTAAGGATACAGTAAGAAGTGAAGTCAACAAAGACACCTTTGTTGGTGATTATAACAAGGTCATTCAAGGGTAGTCAGGTGAAAAAATCATAGGGTTACAGAATACTAAAACAGGCATGTCTTAATAACCGAGTGATTACTTGGGTTTCCAAAATGTCCAATGTGGGTTATAAAGAACAATCTTTCTATTTGAATTTTCCATAGACAATTATTTTGTAACTGTGATACCAAGCAATTCAAACTGTGTAGATGTTATAATCTAGTCTCATATTAGATTAGGGTGGTTAATTTAACCATATATAAACCCTTGTTGGACTGTTTTATGTTAAAACATGGTTTTCCTGTGCTTTTTCCATAAAATATTTTCATGGAAATTGTTCTAGTGAGTGGCAGACAGAAATTGACAAAATATGAAAAGAAAAAAAAATGGGAATAATTGGAGAGAAAAAGGTTAAAAAGGCAGAAATATAAAGAGTACAGGAAATGTGCAAGAGGAAAAAAAGATATAAAAAAAGTAGATTTTTAAGCCACAATAAACCAAACCACATGTCAATTCACTATCCCTGGATATTTTGAATAAAATTCATTATTTCAGAACTGCCTGCATAACAGAACAATGTAGCTTTTAAAAGTAGATAGTAATAATTTGTACAAACTTGCTCCTATGAACAGCTTTATTCTGCTTGATATATTAGGCTATCAAATTTGTTTTAGTGATTAGATACCAGAGCACAATAGTGGTAAAATGATACTAAAATGTTTAACAAAGTAACTTTTACAAATACTGTATTGATTTGAATAGGAGAGGATACTTGTCCATATTTAAAATGAGTATTTATTCTTTAATGTCAGTAATAATTCTATAAACAATATTATCCAACTTGCCTTCCATTATTTGAGCTAATCATATAAATGCAGGTTGAGAATAAAGGATGAACAAAGAAAACTGTCAGATCTTGTAAATAATAATAAAAAAAAACATAATAAACTCCATTTTTTCTGTTATTCAAAACAATAGAATACCTGGAATATTTGCCTGAATAATTCAAATGCCTTGGTTCCAGATTTTTTTACAGCTGCAATTTTAGTGTTATGCTGCAGATAATTTGGAAAATGGCTACCTCCCACCCTAAACTCCATATAGAAACCTGGTTAAACTTTTGTCTTCAAAGAAAAAGAAATATTTCTCACAAATTCTTTCATTGTTTCTCACTGACACGTTTCAGATATTAAACTGTGTCTTAGTTGTTTTTCTTTGACCGAATTTCTTTTACAAATTTGTATTTATGTATTTTTTCAAACATAGCATTTGGTGAAACCTTTGTTTGTTGGTGACTTTTTCTTAAATAAATACGTATTTAAGGCAATTTACCAAATGCTATAATCAACTGAAAATATGATAAGACTATGAAGATACTCTTAAAAGAAAATTATCATTGAATGAAAATTCTGATTTTTTTTTTTTTTTGATTTTTTTACCTCCACTTCATGGTCTTCTCTGTGCCATGTCCCTTCAGGTTGCGAGAAAATATGACTTTCATCAATTAATTGTCCTTTGTAACTCTGAGTAAATTTTGCTTTTTTTTTTGCTATCTCTCCTAATCCCTGTTCTGCTAATCATTTACACATGCCCAGTAGGTAATTTATACACTGCTTTCCTCTGTCCCTCTTGTTTTCAATGTCCTGTGAGTGTCAAATTTTCCAAACCTTTTTTCTCATTATGCACCCCTACAAATTTCAACTACCTCTTTTTGATTCTAAGTATAAATGACTTTTTTACTTCTATATTTTTCTAAAACTTCATTGCTCACATGTTCAGTATATAGTATTCTTAGCATCCTTCTGTAGAACCACATTTCTTTTGCTTCAAGTCTCTTCTTCATCTGTGAGGAGGCTGAGCAGCATTCACTGCCATAAGAGGACTGATATTACATAAGAGTTCAGTACTCTTCTTATTGTTTCTAATAAATGTTTCCTGTGTCTTAATATTTTGCTTTGTTTTTGGAAAGCATCTTTTGCTATCTCAATGCACCTTTGAGTTTTAGTGTCGCATTTTCTGTCCTCTGTTAAAACATATCCCAGATACTTAAATTTTTGTACTCGTTTGATTTTGGTATCTCCAATTTGTAATTTCCATGTTTAGCTCTTCTTTTTACTGACAACCACACATTCTTTAGTCTTACAATTGATGCTTAGTCCTTTCTTCTTGCTATCTTTTGCTACATTCTGTAGGAATTCTGGTAGCTTGCTTTCTGTATCTGCTATCAACACTGTGTCATCTGCATATCAAATGTTGTTAAGATCTTAAATAATAAATCAACTTTTAAGTCATTTAAAGCGCTTTTGGATAAATAAACTTGTATTGTCAGATATTGTAATTTATTTATTATAGTCTGGCATCTTCATAAACTGAAAACCACAACTTGAACAAAAATGAGGACATTAGCCTAAAAGTAATAAGTCATGTTTCTAGCCTCAATTTATTTTTCTCATTTGACGAAAAGTGAGATTAAGGTGACATATGTGTGCATGTACACAAGGGTTTTATATGAATGGTAGTAACACTGGTTTCTTTCTTTAATATACAGTAAAAGAATAAATTTACATGTGCATATATCAAAACTTATCAGATCCTACAAATCAAGTCTTCCTTGTGCTATGCAAGGCTCAGGCATTATTACAAACTATTCAAAATAGAAAAGAAGTAAATGACATTAGAAAAAAAATTTAAGAATTTAGGTTCTTTCGCTAAACAAAAAGTCAGCTATCCTGTAATTAATAAGGCATTGTTTGCAATGTTTTTTCACCGTGTACAGTATAGATTATAATAAGTAAGTCTAAGTAACTGCAATTCCTGATATATTACAAACAGCAGAAATTACCTATCTATAAAGAAAAAAAAACTCATGTCCTTTTTAGAAATATTAAACTAAATTTTATATATTTTCTGTAGAGTGCTTAGTAATTATAGAAATTACATTATGCTTTTGAAAAAAAATACTAAAATTTAAACCATAGGTTCTTCTAAAAACAAAACAATTGTTTCATTAGAGGAAATAAACAAATTCTTAGTAATAAGATTTGAATAAGAAAATAATGACAAACATACATTTTTTTCATTATTTAGGATTCAAATCTTGTTAGCGTCATCTATTTTGCTTAAATGTTTTTCATAAGTTTAAAGTATTGTTAATCTATAATATGAAGAAATTTGCTGTATAAGAAACATTGTATTTATTGAGATGGAGTAAATAGAGTTTACAGTGAAGGATATACATTTTTTTTTAATCATTTCATCCCAAGCAAGGCAATAAAAGCCACTAACATGCAAAAGGTTACTGAGTGTTAGAGAATGAGAAGAAAAAAAAAACTATTCAGGAGAGAGAATAATAAAGGATCAGGAATTAAGACAAAAGATAATGATTGATATTGCATTTAAATTTTCAAAATATCAAACTTGACTGGAAAGTAAGTAGCCATCAGAGAGTTCCATTAGTTTTGTTTTCTATTAAATCTAAGAAAAGACAAATATAAAACATATATTAAATGAATTGTTGCAAATGGGCCTCACCAACTGAGTACAACTGAATTCTGTTTAATGAACAGAGAGAAAAAAAAATAAGTCTTTTTCACAAACTTCAGGGGTTACACTATACATGTAAGATTATACCTGTGTTTGTGGGCGCGCGTGCGCACACATACACACACATCTCAACCTACTTCAGGTTTGATGTCCTAGTTACATTTATTACTCTGGAATTATTAATTATTCGCATCTGAAAGTATTTCTCAAATGCCTGAAGGTATTACTTTAACTTTCACTTGTGGCATTTTTCAGACTTTCACACTGTTTATTCCTTTTACACTTCTTAAAAAAAAAAACCTTATATTTATTCTCTCTCTCAACCTAATTTTTATTGTTTTTTTTATCTGTCCCATCCTGTTTAATTTATATTCTCAATGTTTTTTGTTTCTTTAACTTGCACAGTGAAAATGCACACATGCAAAAGAATTTTCAATTATATAGAGTTATACAAAATTGATAATATAGAAATGTGTGCTAACCTCTATTTATATAACATGGCTCATATATATGCTGATATGTCAAAGAATTTATATACAAACTAATTTTACTTTTCTCTCTCTCTCTCTCTAGAGTGGGGAGAAAATAAGTACAAGAAAATAAATGAGAGATAAGTAAATTTAGTGTGAATATGAATTCTTTGA
Source organism: Acanthosepion pharaonis (assembly GCA_903632075.3). NCBI lineage: Eukaryota > Metazoa > Mollusca > Cephalopoda > Sepiida > Sepiidae > Acanthosepion > Acanthosepion pharaonis. The sequence continues at coordinate 664,771 of CAHIKZ030000616.1, read as the reverse complement.
CATATCAGCATCTATATGAGGCATGTTAATCAACATTATACCACAATAAAAAAAAAAATACGAACAAAAAGGGTCATAATGAAAATAACTTTGATATAACAGGGGGTAGCTATGATGGTGCAGGGTTTGCAAACTCATAGGTATATATATATATACTCAATAAATTAACATTATTAACAAAAATGTATAGGTCTATACAACCGTCTATTAATTCTAAGAAATTGCAATGCCAGTACTACAGAAAAAATAAGAAAAATAATAAAAACCATCAAAACCCTAGGATTTACAATAGACATAAAATTCAATAAAAAAAATAGTAAAATTCTTAGATATAACATTCAACCTAAACAACAAAACCTACAAACCATACAGAAAACCCAATGTATGCAAACAAATACCCACATCTATAAATAAAAAAAAAATTTCAACAAATTCTAGTAGCCTAAAAATATATAAGGAAAATAGAATAATAAAAAAAAAAAAAACACACATGAATCAGCCCTAAGAAACAGTGGGTATTCAAACACACTAGAATACTAAAATGAAAATAATTCAAACAAAAACAACCAAAAAAGAAACATAATTTGGTTTTCACCCCCACCTTACAATACAACAAAAATAGGGAAAATATTCTTCAAATTAATTGACAAACACTTCTTTAAAAACAGTAAATTATCAAAAATTATCAACAAAAATACAATCAAAATTAGTTACAGCTGCATGGATAACAAGCAGAAAATAATAACTAAGCACAATAAAAAAAATATTCAAGAAAACCAATAACAATAACATCCAGCAAAATAACACCATTAAATGTAACTGTAGAAACATAGAAATTTGCCCACTTATCAATAAATGTTTAACCAATAACATAATATACAAAGTTAATGTAAAGCTATTGTAACTAATAACATTAACACAGATGAAAAAATTTACATAGGCACCACAGAAAAAACTTTTAAAGAAAGATATTATAACCACAGAATGTCATTTGAAAGAAAAAAAAATGCATTAACAATACAACCCTATCAAAATACATAAGGAGCCAAGAAGAAAACACTATCCACACCAAAATCACATGGGAAATTATAAAATAGGCAGCCCCATACAGTATTAACAGTAAAAATTGTAAATTATGCTTAGTGGAAAAATTAGCAATAATTAGTTTTAAAAACCAAAATAATCTCTTAAACAAGAAAACTGAAATAATGGGTAAATGTGGACATATAAATAAATACTTAATTTGCCACCTAAGCACTAATTAAAAATAAATATAAACTTCAAATAAATAAATGAAACCATATAATGAAAACTTAAAAAAAAAGATTAAATTAATTTATTAATAAACGAAAAAATATTAAAAACATACCTATACACATGTGTGCATGTACATATAAATATATACATATACACACACAAAAACACTTGCAAAAGAACAAACCTAACCACCCATAATTAATAGCTTAATATATAACACCAAGGCAAAAACAAATAAGCTACTAACCATTAACTAAAAATGAAACATTAGATATATAGCATAAAGTGTTAGGTGGTCATGATTTTTAAAGCATATATATATAAGTGAACATAGAAGTCAACACTTAGAGGCGACAGTCTGTTTCATGCTAGATGCAATTGTCAGGCCTGACGATTGCATCTAGCATGAAACAGACTGTCACCTCTAAGTGTTGACTTCTATGTTCACTTTTATACTTACACACACTATCTCTGATATTGAGCACTTTATCCCATAAATATAGCACATCTTAAGACTAATATATATATATATGTAATTATTTATTCCAAAATTATAAAATAAATATGTTATAAAATCACTACAAAAATAGTCATTTTGTTTCAGCACTTCTGGGAAGTATTGAAACAAAATGGCTATTTTTGTAGTGATTTTATAACATATTTATGTTATAATTTTCAAATAAATAATTATATTTACTCTACTCTTTATTGAGCACTCTTTTAAGAATAGTATTTGTTGGTTATTGGAATTTATTCCATATACACCAATCCTATACTTGTGTGTGTGTGTATATATATATATATATATATCTCAATTATTTCTGTAAAAAACAAAATCCAACTTTCCTAGCAAAAAAAAAAAAATAGAATGACCAAAAATGAAAAATGGTGGCATGTCTAGAGAATATAATTTGTTGCAAAATGGTAATTGTCAAAAGAGAAGAGAAAAAAGGAAACAAAAGAGAAAAGGCTAAAGAGCAAATGAAAAGTTGAAAAAAAAAAAAAAAAAAAGAAAAAGACAAATAATCATGACACCCTACATGTACACACATCCACATAGACGGGTGCATGGGCGCACACACACAAACAATACAGAAAAAACTTACGCCTATTATAAAATAAAAATAATTGGTAAAATATAAGCAGTAAATTGCTTATAACTGAAGTGAAGAGTGGAAAAACAGGACACTCTGGATTCAGGAGGCTGAAGGTAACATCAATCAGCTAAGTTACAAACTTACTTATATTAATTCTATGCATGTGCGTGTGTGCACACAGTCTAGCTCTGTGTAACTGTTTTACACCTGACAAATATGAATATATTTAAATTCTAGCAATTCCCAAAATCTGCCAGGATATGACCACCAAAAACTCATACTGACAACGTCCAGTTATTGATGATAATTGAGATGGTTAAAAGTATTTGAACAAAAATGAAAAATTAACTTTGGACAGTTTATCTACAGTTTAGATTCTTATTTGAAAATTTTAAAAATACAATAAAGAAATGAAACAGACCTTGTCAGTTGAATCTAACAAAACTTTTGTGTGTGTGTGTGTGTGTGTGTGTGTGTGTGTGTGTGTGTGTGCGCACGTGCGTGTCTCTATTGCAACCCATAACCATTGAAAAATTGAGTTAAGCAAAGTGACATTCATGCTTCCACTTAATTCCCTAGTTTTTCTGCTGTGGCTCTCACGTATGCTTTCTAGGATTGTGAAGTTAGTGCGTCCCTGCATTTTAGAACCATGACTTGTTTCAAGACTAAATCAAAAACTTTCTAGTTAGTTATTCAAGAGTTACTCTATGCTGACAATGCAGACTTCATTGCTTATATCAAAAAAGACATGCAAGCTATAATGCTATGCCATACCTAATATTTTTCTTCTGTGTCAGAGACTTTTGTCTACCTTGGAAGTATTCATGCTAGAGACGGTTTTTGGGGGTTTTTTTAAATCCCGAAATCAATTGTAGAAGTTAAAAAGCCTTCCTTAAATTGGAAAAATAGTTTCGATCAGACAGAAATATCTCCCTCTACACTAAGATCGGTGTCTACCAATCGTGTATCCTGACTGCTCCCGTACTCTTTAGAGACAATGTATATCTCACCATCATATTAAAACTCCAAACATGAAAAGTAGCTTAAACATCAAGTGGCAGTTTTTCAAACCAAATAGTTGTTGTCCTGGGTAAGACATTAAATTACATCTGCGTCCTGGGTAAGACATTAAACTACGTCCAGCAGCAAGGCCTCTGATCAGGTTTTGAGGAGCATGGAACCACCTCTTAATTGTTGGTGTTCCCAGGTCCACCCTGACCCGGGGTGGTATCACCTGTTAGGGTCCCAGCTATAGACAAATAGTTAACTATTACCAGCAATACTTTTTTGAAAAAAATTATTACCAGCAATACAATTTTGAAATATATTACCAGAAACAGATTTTTGACAAAGCAAAATATTGCCAGCAATAAAAATTTTTGTCAGCATTAAATAACCCATTGAGGTCGATATGCCGTTAAACAAAATAAAACAAACCAATCTAAACCAAAGAATACATACTCTATTCATATGAATCTATCCTAAAAATGCTGTCGGCATAAAATAACCCATTGAGGTTGATATGCTGTTAAACAAAATAAACCAAACCAATCTAAACCAAAGAATACATTCTCTATTCATACGAATCTATCCTAAAAATGTTATCAGCATTAAATAACCCATTGAGGTTGATATGCCGTTAAACAAAATAAACCAAACCAAACAGTTGTTTTGCAACCTGTACAAAATATTCAGCATAGAGAAACTGTTCATTCCCAATCAACTGTGATGGGTAAGGCATCTCAGGAGAATGGAAGATAAGAGATTGACTTAGCATCTGTTTTAACAGAAACTCACACTTGATAAACATTCTAAACACAAACCAAAGTAATATTTCAAGGATGTTGTTAAAGACAACCTGAAAAATCTTGAAATTAATACCAAAGACTAAGAAAAAGAGCCAAAGAATAGGTCTAGATGGGGAAGTTATTTTTTGATGGTTGCAATTGTTTTGTAGTCAAAAGTGCTGGGCATTTGAAAATGGCTCTTAGGAAAGGTGATGTAGACTCAATCCCAAAAGATATTCAGTCTGTGCTTGTATGTAACATCTGTGGGAAGGTTGTTCTATCTTGTGCCAGATTTTCTAGTCATTGAAGATCCCATGAAAAGTGGCAGTCTAATGTTAACTGTGAATGCCCTACCTAACAGACCTGCAGGGTACTTATTTCAGTTTTGTGACAAATTTGCAGATCTAACACTAGGCTGAAGAGGAACATCAGAGTGCATGAAAAGAAAGTCACTTTCAAAACCCTAACAGTTTTTTTTCATGTATGTAAAAAGATATGAAGGAACAAGGCTGGTTTACAAACTACAGTCAAGGTGCTGAATAATATAACATCAGCTAAGTGACAAATTATATATATATATATATATATATATATATATATATATATATATATATATTCTTATGCAAGCAACTGATAGTTATTAATTCATTTCTTATTTCATAAGATAGAAAAATAACATTTTTTTTTTTTTTAGATGATCCATTGATAACCATTGGATAAAAGTGGCCAATTTGTCTTCAGTCTTTTTTCCACTACAATAATCATGGATTATAGTTAACCTTTTTTGTTGTCTGTCTTTTTTATAATTAGTAAAAAAACTGGCCTTTTGACTGATATTGTTCATACCAAAAAGCAAAAATGTATTTTATTAGTACCGACAAATAGTAGGCAGAACTGTATTCATAATATCAAAGAAACCTAACTGAACTCTAATTCTTTAATTCCATATTGCTTTTCAAATATCACATACACAATATAAAGACATACCTACACACAAGGAATATATATAAGAGGTGATTTGATTTTTCTATTTATCTTTCCATGACACAACTGACAAAAAATAAAAGGCTAGAAATTTAAAATGAAATTGAAGATATTAAAATTCTGATACTACACGACATTTTTTAAATTTGATAATTTAATCTCTTCAAATCAGAGTTTGTTGTTGTTCAGTGCATTTTTTTTAATTGACAATATATGACTAGAACATTAAACCAAACACACAATCTTCAGAAGGCTGATATTTCACTGAACTATTAAGATTATATAAATCTGATAGATTTTTCCTGTTCCAATTATGTTGTTTTATAAATCAAATCTGCTACTTTATTTCTCTTACTATTAACAATATAATCTCACGTCACTCTCCTCACCATAATTATATTGTATAAGTGGCAATAAATCATTGTTTACCATTATATATCTATAAAAGAGGTAGTAAGTGTCTATCCATAAAACGAAATTCACAAATTATTAATTATAATATTTTTACAAGCAAAGATTTCATCACAAACAGAAGAGTATATGATAGAAGAGCGAAGTACTGTATATTATGAGTCCTGACCTCGCATGTTGACTTCAGTCATTTTTCCATCATCATGAAGTGGCTTCACTCTGCTTTTTCTATATTTTCATGGCAGTTGTTCTCAGAAACTTTCCTCCTTGGTACCTTGACTATTGACTCCCAAGAGGATACTTTCCTGATCACTACAATCTTAACCTTTTCAGGTCTAGAGTTAACAGTTATCATCCCAACATATTCACATTAACTGTGTCTCTTACTCTGTAAACCTCTACCTTGTATCTTCTACAATGCGGACATCATTGTATTAAAAAAAAAAAAAAAAAAAAAAAAAAAAAAAAAACACTATTAGATTGGTAAATAGGTTTTATTGTTTTACTCTCGAAATAGCTAAATGTATTCTTAATTTTATTTTCTCACAACAGATTATTTTTTTTAAATTTTAATGTCCTTTGAGCATTAACAACTTGTCTGATGTTGATAATAAATTTATATGGTCAGTGCTAGAAAACTGTCCTAAAATAGGTGGTTGTGGTGGGGGTGTTGTGTGTGTGTGTGTGCGCGCACACATGAATGCATTTTTAAAAGTGCAGATTTTCTAACACTGACGATATAAATTTATCAGACAAGTTGTTAATACTCAAAGGAGATTAAGATTCTAAGAAAATAATCTTCATTGAGCCCTAAATCTATTCCAATTGAAAGAAATTTATATTTGGTAAGAGAGATATCCACCTTGTAGACAGAGAGAGAGCAGTATTAAGAGATTGGAAGTAATTTAACCATTTCATGTGTTTCCTTACTAAGGCAATGTGAAATTGGCTTATAAGATGTCAGTTAGGGTATTTCTGGATAGATTACCAAGTTAAGCAACCTTGAATAAAAATATTTAGTAAAAAGAGAAAAAAAAAAAAACTATTCAAATTTGAGCATAACACTATATTTAAATCTTAATAGCTTACAAAACCAGTACTGTAATACATGTACAATCATAAGAGTTCCCATGCAGATGCCCTAGGCTCATCTGCCACTACTCCTCACTGGTAAAGCACAATATTTTTTTTCTTAAAACAAATAGATTAAGAAATTTTATAAATACATAAGTAATCTCAAGTAATCATAACATTATAAACAAATATTTCCATCAAAACATTTAGCATTAAATGGATCCTCCACAAATTTTTCCAACTGGACAACATCTTGCTCAAAATCCTGGCTCTATCTCTGGTGTTCTTCATATTTGCTTAGTTAAACTGGTAAAAAGTGACATTTAGAGAATACTCAGTATTCAAATGTTTGCACAATTCACAATATTATTATACTATCATGAAAATTCTATCTTTATTTATATTTAACAATTGACTGGAAAACATTAAACAGTATTTCTTAGCACAAATTGCTTCAACTTAAGCAATGATTGTTATCATTCAATGTTTTATACTATCTAACTGTATCAGATAAAGAAAATATTTTATACTTTCATGCCAGACTAGCTATTTAATAAAATGGCTACTGCACTTGTGTTTTTGTGCAGACATATATAAACTGTGACAAACAATTATTTCCAATTAACAAAATATCTGTGATGCAGAAAATCTTTCTGAGATTGTGATCAAATTGAATAATTTAATAAAAAATTGATAATACTAGAGTCATAAAATCTGTACGTCATTAAATAATAATGGGTTTTTAAAAATAGAAAAGATAGATTCCTAAAAACTGTGTTAAAGAATATTTAAAACAAACTAAGTTGCTGTATCTTCTATATGTACAACAAGTAGGTACTGTTATGTTCTCATCTAAAGATGCCTTTACAAAAATACTGATGTCAGATTTTAGGAAGTGAACCAGGCAGCATATCCATATTTATTTATTGAACAATTTAGTTCATGCCACATTGACTGAAAAACTACAACAACAAAATTCTTAAATTACCATATTAGTAAAAAACGCACTCTTAAATTTTCAAAAAAAAAAAAATTCAACCTTAGCATTGCGACTGCACGCTCCGAAATTTCTTATCCATTAATAATAAGACATTTCTAAAAAAAACATATTTCGATTCACATTTAATCTTTCGTGCCCCACTATTACCTGGATTTACTAAAAAAACAAATTAATTTCCAAGCCTGAGGATGGCTGTATGTACAGCTGAATGTATTAGAAAAATAAAAAAAAAGACCTTATACAACTTGAAGTTCTTAAAACCAAGGATCTTAAAATTCATCGAGAGGTTTGTGGGTTAATGTAACTGTAATAAATTTGTTTGCGAAGATGTTTTTCACCATTTATAGCATTAACTTTACTAATCTACTTTTTGTATGAAGGATTCATGTAAAATATATGTGTGTGAGAGAGAGAGAGAGAGAATTTATAAGTCAACACCCATGTTACATTCACTTCAACAGACACTTCTCAAGTAAAATAGAAAACAAAAAATCCTAAAGATGATTCAAATGCCTGCATTTCATATTGTACAAGTTAATCAGGCAGTTGAGTAAAAATGTAGAGATTTGCGATAAATACAGTAAAAGAAGGAGAAAAGAGGTTTATTATAAGGAAAATTTCATTTTAAAAAAGAGCAACATAACATTTTGATTGTAATTCTGAGAATATGAAAAAGAAAAATTAAAAAGTATTATAGAATACTCATAAGTAAAAATACACAATGCCAGTAACCACAGTTATTTAAATATATCTTGATCATTATCTTTTAAGTGCAATAAATTGGCACATCCAAAAGAGAAGTTCTCAAGTGCCAATTTAGTCTTAAAATCTGAAGTCTTAAGAACAAAAACAAATGACTGGAAAAACATTAATGTTAGACTTCAAATGCATTAGAATCTTTAAGCCATACCAATAATCAAACCAAAGTGAAATTTCTGCACTGACTACTTTATCTGCTAACATTTATTTAATCCTTTATACTCTTGAGTAATTTCTTCATGTTAATCTAATTTTCACACAAGATGGCCTAAATTAACTAAAATTTTTGATATATAAATTACCCAATTTACTTAATGTGCATACTAAATTATCACTCATTATTTCACTAAGGTAATCTTTACCCACATGCATATATATTTGCAAGAGCCATGAACAGTGTCAGTAAATGTGTACTCATAAAAATATTTATACATAAAATGCATTGTGTATTCATAAATACAATTTAAATGCAATGACAATTCTCATCTTCTGTCTTCTTAATTTATGTTCTTTTAATGTTCTCTCTCCCTGATAATGTTTGTCTTTCACATATAACACTCAGTAACTCCTTGCATTTTAGTAGCTTTATTGTCTGGCTTGGGATGAAATGATAAAAAAAAAAAAAAAAAAAAAAAAAGTATTTTCCATATAATACTTTTCTACATCAGAAGAGTAGATATATTTATCCCCCACCATGTAGTGAATTCACCTGGTGATGTAGAAATAGAATTTTATTATAAACTTGATAAATAAGCAACTTCTTCATCTTGATGAATTAGATTCTTCTGATCAAATAAAAACAGAAATAGTATTTTCAAGAATTTTATTTTTAAATTAATTTTTTTGTTATTTTCCAGTTAAATATTGAAGATACTGAATGTAAAAGTGTTTTATTGCCCTAATATGTCTACACACAAGAAATTGTGATAAAGGAACTCTTAAATTGCAAATGGCTCTGTATACAAATAAACTTTTAAAGTCAGATATGCTAAAATAAACAATAGATTAAAAATTAGTTTCATTCATTATAATCGTTTTAATTTATAACATTTGGACAAGGAATGGAATCAGTTGTTATATTTAATTAATGCCACTTTTAGTTTATTTTTATATTCAGAAAGAATTGAACGTAAACAAGAAAATGCAGAGCAACAATCTTTTTTTTTCTAATATAAATACAATTGCAAATAATTTAAATATTGTCTTCATTTTTTTATGACAAGGGTAAAGCTAGTCTTACAATAATAAACTTTTATGCATTTTAAATTCAGGAGAGATAATTGTGTTGACTTAGATATCACATATCAAGATTTTATTAATTTTTCAAAACAGAAAAACCCATGACTTGTATATTTAGAATATGAACACAAAATCTCATCTGTTCTGAAGCACAATTTAATGAAAAATGTATGCAATAACTTTAAAAGTTGCCTACATATCTTCAAAGTCTGTTTACCAATGTTACTTTCCCATTATATAGTCATAATAGTGAGACTAATATATGAATACAGATTGCCTTTGATACCTCTCCATTGGTGTCTATACAAATTTAAATCTACCTTAACAACACACATGAACAAGCACATTTAAATGTTAAAAACTGTAAAGAATTAGCAAAAAGGTCATCTTGCTATAAATAAATGTTCTAAAATCTATGTTCCATGGGATAAAGCATTGTGTATGTGAATTGAAATAATTATGTCTTTATAATGATACCTTTTTAAATAATGGTGATATCTATATACATTATGTTCTTTATAACATCTTATATAAATAATGTATAAAGTTATTTGATATCAATAAAAACATTTAGGTCTCTAGATAGATTGTAAGCTTTGGCAGCTGACACCTATTTTCCACTTTTGTTAGTGCAAACAGGGCTTTCAAGAGACAGATTTATACCCAGGGTGAGACTGTTTTATGGTCCCTAACCACCAATTATTAAATCCAAAAGCAGCATGATTTTAATTATTTATTGATTTCCAAAGATCATAACTAGGTTGTCTAAAATGTCGCATGAACATGTCTACAACTAGGTTTTCACCTTTTCAGGAGTGTTTTCTATGCCTTCTTGTGTACAAAGTTTTCAATAACATGTTCAAAATCAGTATTTCAATTAGGTTCTGATTCAATGCTGAGTCTACCTAAGGTCACCAAACACCCTTGTAACATGCTAGTTGTGAAATAGTTCTTTAATAATTTAAGCTTACTGAATGAATTTTGTGCTCAAGGTTTTTTTTATTCATTTCACCGTAAGTAAGGCAATAAAGCCACTAAGATGCAAGAGGTTACTGAGTGTGAAAGAATACAAGAAAGAGAAAAACATCATTATGGAGAGAGAACAATAAAAGAAAAGGAATTAAGATAATGATTGAAGATTTTTGGAGTTTAAAGCTGACTGAAAAGCAAGAGGCCAGAAGAGAGTTCCACAATCAAGAAGTGCAAGAAAAGAAACTATTAACATAGAATTTTTAGACTGGTTACATCTAGCCATTGCAACTGTAAACTGATGAAACCTAGCTGCCAATCTAGTACTATACTTAAATCTGTAAGATCAAGTTACTAAAGAGGAAAGTTCATCAGAACAATTGCCATGAAAATATTTATAAAGAAGGCACAAGGAATTTATATTACAGCAGTGAGGAAAGTGACTGAAGCAGAGATGCCAGGTCTGAACTGATAACATTGTAGATTCATTAGATTTTATCAAGAATCTCTAAATACATAGAAGCACCAGACCAATTGTGGCTGCAATATTCAATGAATGAACAAATGACAGACTTATAAATGTGTAATATAGATTCTGGTGAGAAAAAGTTTCTTGCACAACACAGTGAATCAACTTTGCTAGCAAAAGACCTAGCAAATGATTCAATATCATCTTTCCACTTCATGTCAGCAGAAAATATTGGCTAGAGAAGATACAAGGTGTCACTCTCCTATATACGCCTAAACTATACTGATGGAAGGCAAAAAAGGTTCCCTAAAATGTATAAAAGAGTGTAGTTTTATTTTGACGTGTTAAAATTAACAAACCATTTCTTGTGCCCAAACTTTTTGAGTTGCAGTTTCAGATATTAAAAAAAAATAAAAATCTGGAATAATGTACAAAGATTTGGAATGATGTTTTACAACTTGTATATTTTCTTGAGTAAACCCTATTGGCTTTAAATTATAGATCCCCAGAGTTGCCATAGCTTTAATGTTGATTTATATAAAAGTTCTTTGCCATTTACATCAGCTTTGTAAATTTCTACAAGTGACACAGATTTTGAGATCAGAAGATTTTCCAATATAGACAAGTATTGGCAAAGGAATGAAAAAGTATCAAGACCTTCTCTTTACAGCTTCAAATGTTCTTATTAAACTATCAATGACAGAATTGACAAGGATATAAAATGTCTAAAAAGGATTTGCATGTATGTCAGTATCTTTTGCTTGACTTTCCTAAATTGAGTGGTCCTCCTCAAATTTATTTCACCTACTCTCATTTGATTGGTTTTATTCTAATTTGCATGCAGTTAATGCATGTTATGATTCTGTCAGTAGACTGTTAAATTGGTCTTGCACTTGCTGCAGTTTTTTTTTTATTAGCTTTTCAATAGTGCACACTTATCAATATTAGCATCTATTGCCTCTATTACCATGTTGCTGACACTAATAGGAAACAGAATTTTGAAAAAGATGGATAACATGAGGATGTATCAGAAAGAGAACATTTATTTAATAGCACCTGCACTTATCGACTTTGGTGGTGGATTAAGTTTTAAAATATCCTGCATGAACAATTCAATGCCATTGAGATTTACTGCAAATGATTTCATACTATCACTTCTGGTTGGGTAGTTGACAAATGACACAGTAGTTGATGTGTGTGTTATAAAAATATCTTTTTGAACATGAAAATATATTAAAGATACTGAAAAAGGTAACTGCTTCAGCAGAGGACTTAGCTAAAGCCATACTATGACACCCACATTAATTAATATTAGCACCTGTGAAAATTTCATGGTTTTTCTACTTATATTTTCTGATTAGTCATAATTCTTAATTTAATTGCAAGTCCCACAACTATAAATTATCCATGGAAATTCTCCTATTGCATTGTTAAATATTTTAACAACTTAAAATATTACAATAAAAACCATAAACATGAGTGCCAGTCATTATTTTAAGAAGTAAGGGGGTACAAATGAAAAGATTAAAAACTGACAAAATTTTCAATTTCATTGAAGCAAATGAATTTTATTATCTCCTCTATTTTTCCTTTGTTTCTTTCATTCATTCATTTATTCTTTCCTTCTTTTTCCTTCCTTTCTCTAAAACCAAACAGTCTCTATGATATACCTTTTCTTTCATCTAAACTTGCAATCAAACAGGAATGGCTCATTCATATGAGATAATAACAGGGTCTAACATACACACTAAGGAACAACTGAACACAGTTCATAATCAACAGTTTTAATCTGGGGTTTATATGAAGTCATTTGCAGGTATGAATTAAATAGGAGGGCAGACTAGATTCTTCAGCCTTGGTTGACAACCAGTCTAGGAGAAGGAAAACTCTGAATTCCCAAACCCAGGTAGATAGAACTCATTAGCAGGGGAACACATAGTTGCTGAAGGGAAGAAAAACTGTGACAGAAAATCAACCCTTCCTCAGAGTATAGATGCTGGTAGTGCAACTAATCACCCTATACTGTGGAAAAATTGATTACAGAAACATCACCTATGTGCCACAAGGCAAAAGGCAGATAGCATATATATATATATATATATATATATATATATATAAAATAAATGTCAGTGTGTCACACTTTTTTAATTAAAGGGATACAACTCGAACTTTCAATAGCTCATGTTACAGAAATTTTGGATTGGAAATAAATTTAGAAATAATCAAAATTAATTGTGAAATCCACCAAAAGTCACTCATGAAATAGAAATAATTGTTTGTACAGAAAGTAAGGTCATACATACATGAAACTGTTTTTAAATCAAGTTGTGATAGAAGAATTATAGTTAAACCTTTAGAAGGTAAGCTTAAATATTAAAGCAATACTTAAATGCGGTGATCAATTTTGAGTTCTGTAGTTTTTTGTTTATATGGCAGCATTATGCCTCGCAAAAAGAAATCTTCCGCAACAGTGGACCAGCATACCTTCATTCAAACATGTTTCATTGAATAATATAGACATATTATGTCTATTTATATTTATACTGATCCTTTCCAGTTGTCTAATCAGTTTCTTGATGTTCAGATTAAATTCCCCAGGGAAGGCTTCATTGTTTCTTTTAAACATATTGTAACAGTAATAAAATCTGCATTCCATTGTCAAAGTAATTTTTAAAAAACATGCGCATATAGAGTGTGTCTGCTCATGTTTTTAAAAATCTATATTATTCAATAATCACCCCTGAGTGCAAACAACATAATTTTCCTTTCAAGTTAGAATTGAAAACTATAGTTTAAAGCAAACCTATAAATTAATGGTACATATTTAAGTCACTTATTAAATCGAATATTTGCAAAATGCAGACTGTTCAAAAAGTTATTAAAATATTACCTCTGCGAGCATGCAATGCTATACGGTCTGTCCAGAAAGTAACCAGCCATTTTAGTAATGGAACAAAAAGGAAAAATGACATATCATGGACAGTTGTACTTTAGTTCAATTAAAGTACTTTATTAGCACTTCAAATGCTTACATCAGCATCCATTCCACTTTTCAAAAATATCTGCAAAGCCCTTTTGCGCTTATCATTAACTACCTTGTTGCAGTCTCCTTAATCTTATCTTTTAGTTTGGGGACAAGACACAAATTATAAGGAAACAAGTCTGGACTGCAAGAGAGCTTACAGACCTGAGTGATGCAAGGTTTTTTTTTTTTTATTTAAAAAAAAAAAAAAAAAAAAAAAAAAAAAGAGAAAAGAAAAACCTGCACAAGACATCTACCATTATGAATGTGGTGGCCACACAGTAGACAAGCTCACTCAATAGAGTCTTACTGCCTACTGAGTAACAACATTGAAGAGTATCTGCTTACACATGTGCAATCAGCTCCCATCTGATTGGTTGCCATGTTATTAGGGTATTCAAAAAATATTGTCTGATTTTAGAAAAAACCCTTTTGTGCTCTAATATATTATTACAATAGTTGCATAAAAATGTTGCCAAGATGACACTGTAGAAGCTCATCAACTTGGGATACAAGACCTTTGCCACATCCACCATATTCCCCTGATCTCTCACCCACTGACTACCAATTTTTCAAGCATCTTAATTTTTTTTTATCCAAAAGACATTCCATAGTAAAGGAGATGCAGAAACTGCATTTAAAGGATTTCTTGGTATCCAAACCTCTAGAGTTTTATATATAAAGGCATAAACTTGTAAGATGATGGTTGAAATGTATAAATGTTCAGAGTTCCTATTTTTACTGATTTAAACAACATTTAAATACATTCATTTAGGAATAAAAGCCAATTCTAAAATCAGACTTTATTTTCCAAACAACCTAATACATTAAAAGTTACACAATGGATTCTCAAATTATTCAAAATGGCTAAATAGTTTTATGATAGTCATGTGTAGCTATATATTGTGTGTGTGTATATGAAACGTGATAAAACTTAAAATATTTTAAATACTTTATTCCAGTCTCATAGCTTATATATGATCAAATTAATATATTCAAGATAAAGTATATCAGGTCAGGATTTATTTTACCATATGTGAGCAATTAGCTTAATAAATGATATCTTTTCATGAACTCTTACTTAAACTGTAATTTTCAAATTCTTTAACACGTTGGCTCCCACGCCTCATTTCCCTTGTTGTCCCAGGGTCCCAATACAATGTCTTAAATCCTGTTATAGCAAAATGAGGAAAACAACGAGTACAAAAAAATCTGATAAAAAAGTCAATACATTTTGTGCTGAATATGAATATTTGCCTTGAGTGTTCCAATAAGAGAAATATAAAATAAGAATCAATTCAACTTTTCCTCGTGTTGTAGCAATATGTGCTTTTGTATTTTGTCTTTTATATCTTTTCAAGAAATCAGGCATTAGGAATATAATGTATTTTTGTTGTTTTTTAATTAGGAATGCAATTTCTATTAGATTAGAATTCTTGGGTTTAATTTACTGGTTGTAGACATTATTTTGGTTTCTTTAGTAAATAAAGTATACTTTTTTTTAATTTCAGGTTTTGCCAATTAAATTATCTGTTTACTTAATCTTTTAGTTTACCTGAATGCATGGTACAGCTCAGTGTATGCAAAAATAAAAAAAATTGTTAATAATAATTATTTACTTAGGAAAACAAACTTACAAAATAACCTTACCTTTTCTGAATAGATGGACAGAGGTGCCATGGGGTTGATGATAATCATGGTAGGTCCAGCATAACTGTGGACAAGGTTACTACCATACCGCTGACGAAGGATATGAAGAATACTTGACTCATTCAGGTATCGAAGAGTTGTGAGATCCTCAGTTTTGTCAAATTGGGGAGGGTTCGCCTGAGTAAAAAACAAATGACAAAAATATTAAGATATATCAGACAATAATTTAAGGTAAAAAATATGTGTGTTTTACAACTAATGAAATATTACAGTATGCAGATTGCAGTTAAAAAGGTATGTAGGCAAATGGATGACAATATGGGAAATTTATTAGTGCCATAAACTCCAGAACTTCTTCAGACAAATGGTATGTATTTCTACTTTGGCATTAGCTCAAGCTGGCTTCTGATATCTAAGAAGATACTGAAAAGTACCTCAGATTGTTTTTCACTTTTTTGTGAGGAAAGGGCATCATTGTTAGGCTGATAACTTTTCAGTATTCTCTAGAGTAGAGAGATAGATATTGGATGAACAGGAAGACAGACAGATACAAGAGAAGGTGACTGATAGACATGTTTGGAGATGATGACAACTGAGTGAGAGAGAGAAAGAGAGAGCTTTATTTTATGAATTTTTTTTTTTTTATGTGAACCAATGCAGACATTATTTGTCTTTTTGTTCTTATTTTCACACCACAAAGGGTATCTTGAAAATATATAAACATCTACACTTGTAGCTCTTGGCCAAGCAAAATTTTAGCAAGAAACCTTGTGCTAATTAATGTTGATGATAAATTATAGTTCTTTCTTTTTTTTCTTTTTGTTTCTCTTAGACAAGTCTCAGTATTTTTCATTGTTTTCTAATATGAAACAAAATCTACAAGTTATTATAATACCTCCCTAAAAGCACGAATCACTTAATAGACTGTAATTTGTACTAATCTGTAATGCATAAGATCAACAGAGTAGGAGTCCAAAAAGAAAAAATAGCAACAGTAAGAAAATACCAGAAACAAACATGATCAAGTGTGGAGCCTGTATACGTGAAGTGTAAAAGAAGTTAGAAGAGGTTAATCGAAGTCAAATGTTACTAATTCTGATGCTATATTTCATATTTTTATTATTTATTTTTTAAATTGAGTTCACCCCAAGCAAGGTAGTAACGCCTACTAGAACACAAGCGGTAACTGAGTAAGGAAGAAAATAGAAACATTACTAAGGAGTGAGAACAAAAGAGTAATCAGGAAGACAGTAGGTAACGATTGACAGTATATTTAAATTTTTGAAGATCAAAGTTGGCTAGAAAGCATGGAGCCAGAAGAGAGTTCCACAAGCGAGAAGTGCAAAAGAAAGAAACTGTTAGCATAGAACTTATAATCATTAACACATCAGCAGTTGAGCTAAAAAAATAAAAGCCATATTGTCAAATAATATTGGAGAGTTTTTAAAATCTATCATCACTTCAATGATCTTTCTAAAAATTTAAATGTAAAATTTAATTTATATGCTTAATTAAAAAGCTGCTTTTATTTGAATGTTTGTTACATATTATAGTTGAAGTTGTCACGTAGAGATTGAGAAAAGAAAAAAGAATTATGTAATTGAAACATTTTAAATATTCAACAGAGAAAGACAAAATGAAACAGACATAAATAACTGCATCATTTTTTTAAAAGATACTATATTAATTTCTTAAAAATCAATCTTTTCTTTTAATTATTTATTTCAGGCAGATACACACATACTCCTAATTTTTAGTTAGTAAATAAATTGGTTGTTTGATCAGGGTTTACACAAGGAGGTACCTATGAGCCAAGAAAACACCATAAATCTAGTTTTTATATTTCAGTAAATGAGTCAAGCATTTCGTAGTAGTACATTGAAGTAGGTATAAAAGGAAATCAAGATGAAAAAGAAAAGAAATAAAAAATGTATTCTGCTACATACTAAGGACATTATATTGAATTACACAGATAAGAGAAAATTGTTGAAAATCAAAAATGGATAAGAGAAATTCAACAACATGTCCTATCTCCCAAAAGGATTGGTGTTAAATAACTCTTCTCTAGACAAAGTATACCTAAATAAAGTGACAGAAACAAACAAAAAAAGAATTCAGATGAAAAGGAATACTAGAAAAATTTGAAGTAATTAATTAGACCATTGTTTCTTCTCTTCTAAATCTGACTTCATATCATGAATGGCCCTCAAATTTTCAAGGAATTATTTCTTCAGAGCACAGACAAAAAAGGGGATAATTTATTAAAGCAGTAAAAAAAAACAAAAAAAAAACATCAATATGACTAAGAAATGCAAACTGCTGTATAGTTGAAAAGTGACTTTATTTCACTTAATTCAATAGACTTTGAGTCAAGAAAAACAATGACAGTATCATAGTTACAAATGCTAATCCTATATATATGAAAAATGTCAAAAAGAAAATATATCTTAACTGATGCATTTCATCCTCAGAGATTTTATCAAGGCAAAATGTGTCGTTTAAGATATGTTTTCCTTTTGTCTTTTTTATATTGTCCTTTTACAGATATACTCTTTCTGACATACATACATACATACAGGTGTGTGTATATATATATATATATATATATATACACACATGCCATATACATTTGAGTTTTGATTAGCATGGTGGTAATAAATGTGATAGGTGGAATTGTTATTTTTAGTAATGAAGCTTTGCGCTAGTAAGCTTGGTGCTTAACCATGACTTAACCCTGATTTCCAAAAAGGGATAGCACCACCCCACCTTAGTGTCTACCTCACATGATAACTGAGCTACAACTGCATCACATTGCATGCTACACACTCTTACTGAGTCAGGAAAGTAGTGAAAAGGGAGCAAATGAAACAAGTTACCAACTAGGAATTACAAGGAATTTAAAAGTTTGGTGATAACAAAACACCCCAGGTGACTAATATGCAGGGTCAAAGGGGGAGAGGAAATTCCTGAATCTTAGTTATTATAAAACGCAGATTTTGTGTGTGTGTGTGTGTGTGTGTGTGTGTGTGTGTGTCTGTCTGTAACGTTTATATATTGGATCGGATTTCCTACATTTTTCAACCGATTTCAACAAAACTTCACAAGACTACATAAAATTACCTTGTGGTGGTTCTAACAGCACCAAAAATGGGAAAAATATAACTGTTTTTGCACAAAATCAATTTGAAAACACGATTAACAGCCATCATGAAACTGGAAGGGGGACAACTCACATCGGGTTGTTTGTGTGTGCGGGTTACTTTAAATATGGGAGCGGATTTCCTATATTTTTCAGCCGATAAAACAAAACTTCACTTTTTTTTTTTTTTTTGGCAGGTAGTGTTTCTTATTCTCTTGCACACTTTTTTCTTTATTTTTACATTCAGAATGCTTTAAAAATTCCATTTACAAGACAATTGTTTATAATAAAATTCTATTCAATCGGTAGAGACTCATAACGATTGAAAACAATGTTTTTGTTTGAGTTTGGGTTTGACCAATGCGTAAAAAAAACAAAAAAAAACCAAACTAATTAAGACATGCGTGTCCGTCAACCTTAAACAATCTTTGTCAATTTTATTTTTCAGGCTTTATGATGGTGGATACTTGATCTATCTCTTACTGTTATATCCCCGGGCAACGCCAGGCTCTACTGCTAGTATTTAATAAAAGAGGTGGTTGGAATAAGAATATCCTAGTTGGATTTTTCTCAAAACTCAACTTAGCT
The DNA here is from genome assembly GCA_903632075.3 of Acanthosepion pharaonis. Classification (NCBI taxonomy): domain Eukaryota; kingdom Metazoa; phylum Mollusca; class Cephalopoda; order Sepiida; family Sepiidae; genus Acanthosepion; species Acanthosepion pharaonis. The sequence continues at coordinate 645,326 of CAHIKZ030000616.1, read as the reverse complement.
GATCTAACTGAAACTCAGCAGTAGATCTTTTCAAGTGCTGTAGAAATGTTGATCTTGTCATACAAATACTTCTTCATGTGCTGTGTCCCCTTAGGATGTAGCCAATCATGGCTCTCCAAAACTTCCTGTCCCTTGCAGCTCTTAATAAATTTTGTCTTTCTGTTATTTCTCCTAAACCCTGTTTCGCCATCCATTTACTCAAGTTCACTAAGTATGTCATGCATTGTTTTCCTGTCTCTCTTGCCCTCAATTTGTCCTGTGAGTATCAGATTTTCCAAGCCCTCTTATGTACTCTAGAAACATCAACTGTCTCTTCCTGATGTTAAGTATAAGTTTCCTTTTTGTTTCCATTTTCTTTAAACTTTGTCATTGCTCCCATGTTCAGTCCATAGTATCCTCAGCATATATATCTGAAATCTTATAAACAATAACTTATTAGCTGAAGCCCTAAGAATATTTCTACAATTTGGGGGGAAAAAAAAAATAATTCAAATTTTTAATTATAATAAGTCTTATAAAATTTATACTTTCTTTGTGATAGAATAAATCAATCAAATTTATGTCATTTCATGAGGCGAATGAAGAAAACAGTAACCAGCGAGTTAATTCAAGCTCTCCCAACTGGTATTTCAAACTTGAGTCGTTCCTTCCTGAGTTCTGTCTCCAAATCACACTAACTAGCCGTCAACCGTGAACGTCCCTCGAAGAACTTCGCCGACTTGGAAAAAAAGTAGTTGTTTTTATAGTTGTTCATGTACCCATAATCCCTCGTCTTCCTGTGATCCCATAATTCATTGCGCCCATGTCCCATAATGCATTGCGTCCATGTCCCATAATACATTGCATCGTTATTGGATAAAAATGCGATGCCAGTCCCCCTCATTCTTTTTTACATTATCTGGCCGAGGATGGATTACGTCAGAGCGGTAAGTGCTTTTTTTCTCTCCTCATTTCAACTGCAGTAGCTTTACATGCTAAGCAAATACGGGCTCTTTTTTTGGCGGGGACAAGGCAAATCGCGACCAGTTGTGCTTGTCCCAGGTTCTGTCTCATGTCCGCCACACTCCCCTGATCTCCTGATCACACAGATGACAGTGACGATACGGTCTTTTTGTTCCGGGTGCTCCTCCGAAGGGGGATTGGTTGAACTTCTTCATCAGAGGAGCTCTCATTAGACACGTCCCGATCTATTGGCAAACTACTGCTATCGGAGTGATTGGTTGTTGAATCCAACTCTATGTATATTGGCTGTTCACTATCCTCCGTGTCTTCTTCGTCAGTTGTGGGATTTGAGCCCAAAAAAAGGCGCAGGTCTCTAACATGACGAGGCGTTCCATCGACCCTCACTGACTGCTGACTCACCACCTCGGTCACACGTCCGGTTCCAAATTTGGTCGTGCATTTACCACGTGGAGTCTTAACCCAGACAATGTCCCCTTCCTTGTATTCCTCTTCGGTTATTTGTGATTCAGGCGGGGGCGTCGCGTCGTCGATGCCTCTCACCCGGACGTGGTATGTGCAGTACATCAGCCGGTGCCGTGGAAGGTGAAAGGTTGTCCTTAGGTGTGACGTTATGCCAGTAAACCGCTTCAAGACTGAACAATTTTTCCTGGCCGCTATGGTTTTGACGCTTCTGTGGTTGCGTTCCACAATGCCATTTCCAGATGGCACATAAGCGCACCGAACCTCAAATGCACGCCCCAGCTGTTTACAAATTCCCTAAATTGTCTGCAAGTGAACGTGGTGTCATTGTCAGTCAGTATTTCAGTCAGGCGGGCCTCGTTAAGTAGAAGACTGTCTCTAGCTGACGAATGACACCAGCAGAGTCTTGCCGTCTCAGTGGCCGCCATACTGCAAAACGGGAGGACCACAGTCAATGAGCGTAAAAAATGGCTACCATTGCAATGGGTTACGTCCATTGCTAACCTGCTCCAGTTTTTCTCACACTCAAATTTCCTTTCTTCCAATGCACTGGTGCTGGATCGATCGATTGGCAGGCTTCACAGGTTCTAACGACAGATTTTACCAGTTCCTTAGACACCGTTGGATCTACAGTCCTAGCAAAGTACATTGTTCTTTTAACACCTGGGTGCCCACTCTGCTGGTGGATGTGGGTCACCTGACGTTTGCTCAACTGGCTCGTTGCAGTGACACAACTCACTTGCACCGGTTCTCCTCCTTTCTTGTGCATCTCCAACCAGCGTTGCGGCACTCTGGTGAGGCTGTCAGCGCGGTTCTGACAAGATTTCACCAACGTCCACAGTCATAGTCAGTCGTACTCCTCCACCAAAGCTTCGCAGTGTCTCTAAGCGCCGCCTCATCAGCATTTCACCCGCTGCCATCGTGTTGACCAGCGCGTCCTTCCTGTCAGGGTGTCAGACACCCACCGATGCACACATGCTGAATCGGTGACCACATGCATAACTGGTGCCTGCCACTGCAGGGCAAGATTCACGCCCTTGATCACCGCATCAAGCTCAGCAAGATTAATGTGTTTGGCATCATTGGTTGGACGCAACCAGCAAGCATCTTCCATGACGCTCCCATTCACCTCTAGTGCTACTCCCATGGCCACGGAGCTTGCATCCACCCAAACTGTCATTTCATTGCCGTTCACACACCAGTCTCCGCCGACAGGATCTGATTCCCGCACTCTGGCCACTGTTTCCTCCAGCATACGTCCAAGAGGGCATCCTTTATCTCATCGTCCCATCCTTTGGTTAGTGTACTTGCATAACGCTTAATAAATGCAGTTGCCACCCTAAACCAACCGCACACAGGAAATGACCCTAAAGTTTTTGTACAAGGAAAAATACGCCCGGTGGTCACCTTTTTACAGCAATTTCTGAACTTGACCTCCCGCTTCCATCGAAGGAGTTGCTTTCTTCCCAGACTTGCAGACCCAGGACCTTAGTTCCGTCTCTCAATCGCCCGGATCTTTACAGACTAGCCCGTAATCTGCAAAGTGCTGTCTTTTATTTCTGCAGAAACTTTTTTCATTTATGAAGATATCTATTTTACACTTTCGATGTGGCACTTTTAATGTCCTGATCCTGGGGCGTTATCATATTTATCCTTACTTCATGACAACAGGTGCCACATTCAGGCCAAAACCCAAACGCAATTAAGGCAAAAACCCGTTCCATCAAAACCACTGTTTGAAACGGCCATAGCGATTTGTCAATGTGAATCCGGGATGCGGATGGATTTCTCCAAATCCAACAGCGATTTACGTCAGCTCCTTGTCGCCGCCATTCTCGTAATTTCTGCGCACACCCTCTGGCGTCAGCCGTGAAAATTTAAATGCAGCCGCTCAACTCCCGATAGTCGTACCAGTCGGACCTTCTGTTTGTGTTTTTATTAACCGCCATTAAGGGAATTAATCCTCATATTCTCTAACCAAGCTATTTCTCAGGATATGGCTTAGTAGCCATCCGTCTTGCTGTTTACCGTGCTAGTTCTTCATCCAGGTTATGCATCCCGGACGTGGCCAGTTACTGTTTTTTTTGTACTTTTTGACCAACTTGCTAGGTGAATAACCACTAAGCCCACTTCCACAATGCAGTCCACGTTTTTTGTGCTCGGGTTAAACGTCACTCTAAAGTCAGGCTTGTTGATAACAATGGCGACAAATGTTTCAGGTTTCAACAAACGAGCTTCGACAATTCTTTTAGGCAGACAAGTAAACACCTCAAAACTCCTGCACTTTGATTGCATCAATCCCAGAAGAAGATCGTTATCCTAGCAACTGCCCTTCCAAAAAAAGAACCTCAACAGTCACGGGCTGAATATGCTCGACGCCTAACTTAATTTTACCGTTTCCACGGCACTTCAGGGTCTTCCCCCGCCGGCAGTCAACACTCCCCACCTCTTCCTGCTTCCAGCAGCGACACACAGTCTTGCTCACCAACGTCTGTGAGCATCCCGAATCCACTAGAGCTGTGCAAATATGGTCCATCTACAAATACTTGTACGGTGGGTAACTTCCGGTTTTTGACTTGCTCTTGTCGAGAAGGCTGGTTTTCAACTGGTCTTCCCTTGGGCGTTTCTGGCATTCTGAGGAAATGTGTCCAATGCTCTCTGCAAATCAAAAACACCGCTTGTCGCGACCAGACCTCTCTGGCTCTGTTTGACCTCTCCTGACGTCCTTGTGTAACAATTCTTCGCCATATGGTTGGGTCCAGAGCATATTAGCAGGTAATCGTTCTGCTTGGAGTGAACAGGTTTGGCAGGGGAACCCCAGCTTTATGGCACCATAGAAAGAATAATGGTGGATGAATTCAGTTTTATACCTGGCACCCTTCATTATCCGTCAATATAGCCCTTAACTTTGGTCAGAATCTGTTCTTTCATGTCGTCCATCCTGGAAGAAGCTTTGAGAAAAAGGTTGGGGGGTGATGTTGCAAAAATAGACAGAATGTGCACATGCCATCCATTGATCAGGTAGCGGTTCTCAAACTAGCAGCAATAATTGCATTTGAGCCAGGAAATCATCCACAGTTTCCCCTATGAAAAATGTCCCATAAATTGGTCAACGTTGAATTTTGGATTTTTTTTTTCATCATTTCTCCACCCGCAAATTTGTTCCACTAAGATGCCCTCTGTTATCCACTGGGTTGTCTAATATGAGGAAAAAAAAACATGCACTCTCAAGGCAAGATAAAAGCCGATCTTGTCCATGGCAAAAAGTTCGCAGACCAATTCCACATTTTCTATCCATTCAACAATGGGCATATCCGGAAGGGGCGCCGCTGAATTCTGGAATCAAACGGACGTCAAAGACCTTGCCTTCCATTTTGAAGAATCAATATGCGAAATAGCTTGAGGCCTTGAAGAAAATCTAACCAGCGAATTTAATTCAAGCTCTCCCAGCTGGTATTTCAAACTTGAGTCGTTCCTTCCTGAGTTCTGTCTCCAAATCACACCAACTAGTAATGACCGTGAACATCCCTCAAGAACTGGGTGGGGTTGGAAAAAAGTAGTTGTTTTTATAGTTGTTCATGTACCCATAATCCCTTGCGTCTTCCTGTGATCCCATATTCATTGCGTCCATGTCCCATAATGCATTGAGTCCATGTCCCATAATACATTGCATCGTTATTGGATAAAATCAGTTGCCAGTCCCCCCCATCATTCTTTTACATTATCTGGCCGAGGATGGATTACGCTAGAATGAGTTTGTGCTTTTTTTCTCCCTCATTTCAACTGCAGTAGCTTTACATGCTAAGCAAATTCACGGGCTCTTTTTTCCCGGGACAAGGCAAATGAAACCAGTTGTGCTTGTCCCAGGTTCTGTCTCATGTCCGTCACATTTCATGAAAGCAAGCCAAATAATTAAGCCTGTTGGTCTGGAATTATATTTTTTAATGTTTTTAATTTTCAAAGTGAATGTTTAAATTGAGAATGTTTAAGAGACAAAATACAAGTAAGATTCACAAAAGCAAAAGGAAACAGCAGCTGCATTTACAGCTGTGTTGTCATTCACTGAGCTGTTATTTGAACTGGTCAGATCAATGGATTGAATGATTAGCCAATTCAGCCATGAAACATCTGCATTAATCTACAAGCTAAATTACTGGCAAATTCAACTGGCATTGCCTAAGTTAATGATGGCTTTTAGGATAACCATTAATTTTTATCAAGTTAACTGTGTCAAAAAATTGATAGTAATATCTAACCAATTTTGCAATTGCATTTGTATTGTACTTTATATATATATATATATATATAAGTTTTCTTGTATTTTCAGATTTATGTAATTTTATTTGCTATTAAATGATTACAATTTCTGTCACCAGAATAAGATGAATGGGAATCTGCCATGTAAGAAAGTGTTTCCGTGTGTGTGTATGTAGATTATTATCTAACTTGATTGTATTGTCACAAGTCATGTTACAATCTAAACATTCCATTTAATGTTAAACAATTTAAAAAGCAATTCAAATATGCCTCCCCAGACTGCACCTTTCTGCTAAGTGGTGGCAATCATAAACAAAGAATTCTACTATTTAAATCCTTTCCTAAATATGCTAACAGAAAACACAAGTAAAAAGCAATGTATTAGCAACTTGATCTCACTATTTAGTAATGAGATATTCCGTTGTTATGGTAACACAATGCATGTTCACTTCAAGTTTCAGCAAGAGAAGTCACATTTTTATAATCTGCTACTGCATAATTAAATAGCTTGTATGACAAAACGAAATATGTTATATAAGTTATATTGTTTTTTTATAACAAATATTGATTAAATGGAGTAAATTCAGAACTTTAAATGAAATTTTTTTTTTTTCTTTTTTTACCGATTCTGTCACTTTTTGAATGAATGAGTTCATTTTATTTTTTGAAAGTTTTTGTGATTAAGCCTTATTAGATATTGAGATAATAGTCAATAGTGTAATCACCAAGATATTTAATGGACTGAGCTGTCAACTTTCCTGCCAGCCCACATTCAAAGAGCACACAGTGAGAAACATACTCATTTGAAAGACTAGAATGTTGTCCATCACTTCATGGCATGTGCTTGAGTATAATCTTTTAAGAAAAGAGTTCTTTGTGCTTGTATATTTACATTGACTGAGCTTATGATTTCTATATATTTCTAAGGTATTTCCATATTAAATAATTAGCAATTGAACTGAAAGAGGAGAACTCTTTCTGATATTACTTGGTAACATTTTTACCATTGTGCCACTCACGCTCAATAAAAAAGAATAGTTAAGAGAGAAGTGAAAGTCTACTTTTATCTTTTTTACATTCAAACTATTGTCTTCATTTTCATTGTTATTTCAGCTGTTATGTCTTATCGCCTTCTTCAGGTGCTTGTTGATGGAGGTAACCTTCAGGCAATTTCAAACAAGCGCCTGAATGAAGCCAGAAGGAACAACAGCAAAAACGTTGTGATAGTAGCAACAAAGATGAGGACAATAGTTTGAATGTAAATTAATGATAACTCCCCATACCAGAAATTAAAGTAGTAATTGCTTGTTTTCCAGAGTGTGCTATATAAAATCCTTCTTTTTTTTAATATCGTGACTCTTTAAGACAAAAAAAAAAAAAAAAAATATATATATATATTTGCTAAAGCAACAGACCACATTGAAAATAATTTATATGGTCAGAGAGAAAATAAAATTATTACAGGACATTTACATTTCTACTCCTAAACTCATGATTATAAATATGAATTATATTTTAATTATTTTCTTTTTTTGTGCTTGAAGTCATCGTTTTGATGCGCAAAACTAAATTGACTGTATATACAAATTCAGTGATTCTCAAAGTATGAACTACAGCTCACTGCAGTTGGCTCTTAGGCCTGTTGTGGGATATTTAACAATTTTAATAATTCCAGACAATCATAATTCATTGCATTGATGTGCATTCAAATTGATAGAAAGCAACATTTAACCGGCATATTGCAAATCACTATCCATCTAACTTTAATCATTTCTACACTAGACAGCACTGTTCTTGGCATATAGAGTCATAGATGCACATAGATAACTACATATAGTCTAGATTTTTAGCAATAGCCATGATGAGAAATTAATATCATATGAAAATAAATGTGGGTGAGGAAATGAAGGTGACTATCATCAGTTTAATTCCAAGATCTGAGAACCTTTTGTTAAAAACAGACTCCGCCATTCTCATTATAATAATAATAATTATGGCTATTTAAAGGAAAAATATATGTGCATAAATTTTTAAAAAAATGGAAATTACCAGATTTATTATTTTTTTTAACTAATGAACATAACTGCAATTGTTCAATATGTTCTTCAAGTGACATGAAAATAGTTTTATACACTAACAGCATTATGACTGTAAAATGTTTGAGAACTGTTTTACCAATTCATTTAGACTTATCTTCATCTTGCTTGTTTTGATATTCATGACATTTTGGCTGCTTTAGTCTTTTTAATGTGTCTGTTGTACTCAGTCTTTTGAGATACCATTTCTGCTTATTATGTCTAAATCTATGACATCATAGTAAATAAAGAGTGACCTCTAGATAGTAAAAATATTTTAAAGCAAAAAGTTCAAAATAATAGAGCATTAAACCCATTCTTTCTTAAAAGCTTTGACAATGTCATCAATAAACAAATATAGACATTTTCAAAACATTATTCTACTGTACATATTAGTAGTGATTTCATTTAATAATATAAACAGTTTATCTGGGATGTATTTTAAAAGAAGACAGAAAAGGAGGCACCAAAATCTGAAGATGCATTGGAATAGCAAAATCAGAAGCTAAGTAAAGTATTAAGAAATAGGAAAATTTCATTAGAAACAAAAGAAAGACTGCTGAACTGCTCTGTAATATCAGTTCTGTATGGCAGTGAATGCAAAACAATTTCATGACAGAGGCTTGAGGCAACAGAGATGGGGTTTTACTTAAGGATGCTGAGAATACCATGGACAGAGCATGTTAGCAAAGACCAAGTTTTAAAGAAAATAGAAACAAAAAGGTCACTTAGAATTACAAAAGAAACTGTTGAAATTTCTAGGACACATAGTGAAGAAAGAGGCCTTGGAAAATTTAACACTCACAGTACATACTGAATGCAGGAGATGCAGTGAGAAACAGTAAGTAACCTCTCTAATGAACAGAAAGTGGTAGGGATAGAAAAAAAGACTCCTCTTACTAAGAGCTACAAAGGAAAGAAAGTTGTAGAGCCATGATTGCCCCATGTCCTGAAGGGCCATGACACACAGGAGAAGAAAAAGAAAATCAGATAAAAAATTCCAAATTAGCCCTTTCAACAATTAGAAGAATTATATCAATATGTTTAAATATAAATTTTAATAAAAGTGATCTCATTGTTTTAAAGTCTTTTTTCTAGGATGATGACACCTGTCACTCACAATCACCAGCATCCAGGATTCTAACAAAGCCAATGTTGGTATCTCTTTGCTAGTCTGTATATATATGTAAATAAATGCACATGAATTTAACTTGAAGCACTTTCTTCTCAGCAAGCCTTTAAATAGCGACATTACTTTTCATGCTCTTAAACAACCCCCTTTATTTCTGTATAAAGCAAGACCCCAGCCATCACAAAGAAAGAAAAATACTGCTGCTATAAAAACAAACTCCCAAATAAAATATAACATATCAAGTGAACAGGATCTGGAGGTCACTCTAAAACATTTGATTAAGTGTGGTTATTTAACAACAATAAACAGTTGCACTGTAGCTCAATGGTTAGAATTTGGGGTAAGTGGCTAAAAGGCCTGAGATTCAAATATCAGTCACTTGGTGCCAGACTGATGACATTTATTATCATATATTTTTGAAAAAAGTCAACTAATTCCCAGCAAGAGCAAAACGGTATTTTCCATTTTAGTAACCAACTTACTATTTGGCCTTAATAATAACAATATAAATGAGAAGGTTAGATCTTGTGGTTAGAATATTGTGTTGATAGCTGAGAGGTATGCAGCTATATATTTCAAGAGCTAGTTTGGAAAAGGTGTGTGATTCTAAGCCAAACTAGGATGGAATAATACAAGATGGTACAGAAAAATTCTCAGCCCAATCAACTTTGCAAAATCTGATCAAATGACCAATCAGAATTTTTTTTTTTAATCCCCTTTTTAGTCAGGTCAAGAATGTTTCAGCATTACTTTATACAATAAAGAATAGAAACCCTTTCCTTTAGTAATCATTCTAATACAGATTTGTAAAATCTTTATAGATTATTAACATATGAGCTGATATAGTAACAATTTGATTATTACTTCAAGTCAAAAGATTGCATTTTATTTAAGCCAATCCAAAACACTGATTGAAACTATAAACCTCTTAGCCATCAAGTTGAAGCTTGAACAATACAGCCAATCCTCCAGGCATTTAACAGTACAAATGTTTTTGTATATAAAACCTTTAGATTTTGTGCACTAAAAACAAAACATTGTGTATATTTATTTACTTTTTTCTCCTATTGTAATGGAAATAAAAGGCTTTGTATTCCTACTATTTTTTTAGAAAAGGCCAAGGGCAGGTGGATGTCTGACAGAAATGGTACATGTAGGGAGGAGGGTGATATTGGCAGGTAGGGCTGAGTGTTGGGGGTCTTAGACAGTTTCTTGCCTGTCCATCCATCAAGTCATCAATTACAAATTCTGAATAGGTAAGTGACAAGCGTTGACACCAGCTTGAAGATTTATGCAAAAACTTTAGGAAGAAGGTAACAAACTGGCCATTTCCATCTACAGGAGTTTCACACTAAGGGTAAGGGGACAAAGCCACCCTTGTGTAAATGTTCTTCCCTATAGGTTTATGCTTGTAATATACATACACACACAGATGTGTGTGAGTGTTTACTCAAACACATATGTGGTTTTGTTGTTTAAGTATGTACACCTATTTGAAGTTATGGATAAGAGTATATCTCAGTGTTGAAAGCCAGACGGAATCTAAGAAAATTAAATTTACATGTTTAGGCAAATTTCAATATGCAACGAATTTGAAAATGTTTAAAATATGTTTATGCATATGCACTAAGTATGAACCTTGACATCCAAATGCATCAGTTGTCACCAATGTAAACATTGTAACATTAATGTTGAAATTTTAGATGCAAAGGCCAGAAACATTAATATTTAAAGCAAAGAATAAATTAAAAAGTAAAATAATTTTAGTTTTTTTCTACATTAAACAATTATAATAAATTATGCAGAACATGAGCCAATAAAAAGATTGCATTTGTGTTGTTTGCATTTTAGAAAATAAATCTTTTTTTTTTCTTTTCTTTTTTTTTTTAAATTAAAGTTTGTAAATTAAAATTTAGGTTACAATAGGGTTATTTATTAACGAAAGTCAAGTGACACAAAACCACATTTATAAAATACTAATTACACCACTTCATCTGTTAGGAGAATTCTCTTAATGTCTGCTAGAAGTCATTGTATAAAGCTGTACAAATTGAAACAAATATGGATTAAATCCACAGAATGATTAAATAAGGAAAAAATAGGAAAACATTTTATAAGTTTAACCTGTATTGATTTTTATTTTAGCTTCATTTATTTAAAAAAATTCTAATGAAGCTAAAATAAGATTAAAACCAGTTAAATTTGTAAATGTTTTTCTATTCTTTTCTTATTTAATCATAAAGATATATATTAAAAAAAACTCAAACTCTTTCTTTTTTTTTGCTCTCTAAACTATAGGGTCCTGTAAATGACAAGATGGACTTGTTTCCCCAAGCAAACCAACTTTTTACTTTTTACTCAACTAATCCATAAGGTGCATAACACACACACACTACAGCTAATCACATAAGTATATAATTCTCTCTTTTTCTGAAGTATGCTGTTCTCTATATAGAATACTCAATTTCTTTAATAACACACTCAAATTTAAAGGATGGTATATGTGAAAATCTAGTATATCTACTCAAACATGTGCATCCACTAAATATAATGTTTAAAGTAATAAGAAATAATACTGAATTATAAATAAAAATATGAAAATAAAAGTTAGCAGATTTTGAGAAATCCAAACAAGAGATATGCCTTGAAATTTGCTTGACTGTGAAAATGTTCCATGGCCTAAAAGAATGCCAGACTTAACGGGTTTCCTCTACAAAGAGGACACAGCTTTGAACTTTCTGAATGCACAATTCTTTTTGTTTTTTATCAAGACTCTCAAATGCACAGGCTGACACAGATTTACACTGTTCAAAAAACTTATGTCTACTCAAACACATGTAGCCACTAAATATAACATTTAAAGCAATAATAAATATGTGAAATCCTCCACAGGTTGAAATTTTTCAAATGCAGACATTACAAACTCTCAAACAAAAACTAGTAAGTGAAGGTGTGCTAATTTTCTTTTATGTTATAAAGCAGTTATATGTGTATTTGTTATTGTTAATAAATTATTTTTCTTTACTATATTCAGAGGTCAATGTTTTGTTAATGAGTGAATATCCATTTTTTTTTCTTCAATATTTTTTCATTAGTTTGGCAGTGAACAAATATACAATTTAGAAATACTTTCTATTTTCAGCTTTTCTAAAGTTATTCACAAATATATTGGAACAATTCATAATGCAGTCTACAAATCAAGTAAATAAATGAAAACACATTTTAGAGGATTTGGCGGGGGGGGCTCCTTGTTAAGATTTAAGTATTTTATTATTGATCATCAATTTGATTATACAGTTGTTTTTATTAATTCATTATAATTCACAGTTGGGAATAAATTACTATACTATAGTGTGTTTCATGAAAAATATGGTATTTTTCATTCTTTGTGTAAACAAGTTTGAATAAGGCTAACACAGCATGAATTTATTAAGATGATTTGCCAAGTAAATTTATTAAGATGATTTGCCAAGTAAACTTTTTGATATTTATGTATCATTATCAAAACACCAGGTAGATGTGACTTACCTTTAGGGGAAGTTATATTTCATTTGATGTAACTATTTATAATATACACACCAATAAAGATTTAAATAAATTACTTGATCTTAAACTTATATTATATACATTTGTTCAAATATAAAGGATGGTTATGGCTAAGAAAAATAACTTCTAGTTGATTAAATATAAACTGTTTAAAAATAAAATAAAGAAATTAAAATTTTTTACCTTTTCAATGTCCTCTTCATCCACCTCAATAATTTCTCCCCCGTGGTCAACTTTAACTTTGACCTTGCCTTCAGGAAGAGGAGACATTCCATTGGTCTTGAGGAGGGTGGCAGAGGAAAAGCCACCTTTATGAATGAGCCAGACTTTGTCAGATTCCAACCATGCTTTTTCCGATTTGACATCATCTTCTGATTTGGTCTGGAAAAACAAATCACATGTTATGGTTAAAATAAAATGTAATAATTTGTACAGAACTTTTAACAAAAAAAAAAAAGAAAGAAAAAAAAATCAAAGCATTTTAAGAAACAAACAAAAATAAAAGAGAAAAATCAACTAAAGAACACAAGATTTTTTTGCCACATGTTAGTCATGTTGCACAAAGTAATATTTTCTTTTACATAGAGAAACCAGAAAAGAAAGAAAATAGAAAGGAAATGAAAATTATCATTTTGAACCTCAAACAGTTTTTAGTTATTGAAAAAATAAAATACCATCAATTGCATATGAAGTGTTCCTTTTTTGTTTTTTTTGTTCCTTTTATTTTATTAGTATTACACAGACAAAAATTTATATATGGACACAAATTGCATTTTATATGCATTGATAATCAATGCTGAACAAATTCAAGATGACAAAAGCAGGTCATAGATCCCAATCAATAAGATGGCTAATATAAGACATGGAATTAGTACCCCAAAAAGAGTTTTTCTTACTAGATTTACCTTTGAGATTTTATCAGTATCTACCATTTCTGAAGTTTTAGTTTTTTCCAATTTTCTAGTCTACTTATTGATGTTTGAACCATGCCAAAAACATTTTACTTTTTAGATTATTTGCAACTTCAAATTGATACTTAAAGTCTATTATACATGTGAGAGTTGAGTAATGAAACATCAATACTCCTATTTTGTCATTGTTACCAAGTTTACCAAAAAATATCTCATAAAAAAAATCAACAATGCATGCTCTATAAAAAAAAAAAAAAAAAAAAAAAAAAAAAAAAAATTGAACAAATTTTTAAAATTTCAATTCTGTGTTTACATTGGAAAAATCAGTGTGCACTTGATATTAAAAAAAGAAAGATTTCTTAGAAATTCTCATTATTTGGGATGATAAATAACTCTTGTTTGTTTCTTCTGAAGTTACTATTCAATAGACATGAAGACAATCACTAGAAAATTTAAACCTATCAAATGTGTGTATGGATGTGTTATTTTCTTCTACAATGAAATAGATATTTTTCAAAATAAAAGAATATCTTATTGGTGATAAGAGTTAATCAACTCAACCATAAAATTCTATCAGAAAGACAGACATAAAGCACATAAATTATAATTATGAAGCATGAATTTAAAAGGAGTAAAAATCAAAGAATCAATGGAAAAAAAAAAAAAAAAAAAAAAAATTTGCATCTATTATTTTAAAACTATCATAAGCTAAATTTTATTAAAAAAAAAAAAAAAAAAATTTTTTTTTTAATGTGTTAAACAGAAAACAAGAATATTTTTTTTTAATTTTGTTTATTTTTCTTTTTTATCTAATTTTCTCAAAATTCTACATAGAAAACAACACTACTACCACCACTCTCTCCAACTTGGTACAGCAACAACCACCACCACCACCCAGAAATTGAGACTAGAATTTAAAAGAAAAAAAATTCTTTGGATTTTATTAAATAAAAAAGTTGTGAAATCATTTCTTTTTTATGCACCATTTATAGAATTTATTTCAGTTTTTCCATAAATAATCATTTTTTAAAGACTCTCTTTTGGTTTTAACCATATATCTTTTTGATAAAGTTATCAAAAACTTATTATCCATCTTGCACTTCTTATTAGCAAACTTTTAACCCTTAACACATTGTAGGTGACTGTAGAGCAAAAGATTTGTCCTGCAAGCAACTCTAAACACCAAATGATAGTGTGTTTGAATTTTTCAGTTGTGTTGTTGTATCCTGCTATGACAACAGAAAATATCAGTAACTGAACTACTACAATTGAGGGACCTTGAAAAGGAATGCAGTAAAAGGAGAATACTTATGAATAATAGTGTAAGTTACGTGCCATGTGTGATACATGCTTAGGCGATCATGTATCTTTCGATATATGACTGATAAGGCAGATTTTTTCCCCTACAGTAGGTTGCCATTTCTTTCTGTAGTAGACCAGTGGCAACCCAAGGCTATAAATCCTGGCTTGTCCTGCTATTTACCCATAGTTGGGGGGAGAAGAGGAGGATTCATACCTTTCCCAAGGGTATTAGTGCATAAGTGAATGGATTCGATTGAAACTCAAACTCGGCTCTCTGATTCCTCAATCCAAGCCGCTATCCATTACCCCACCGTGCCTCCTTTAGTGTACTAAAGGTTAAAAATTAAAAATGCATCAATTGCAATTATAATTTAATGACAGTTTATGTACCATAGAATATAAATATACATAACCTCATAAGAGGAGGAAATTCAACGGACTTAGAAGAAGCATTTCTTTAACTTTTATAAAAGATAATAATGAACTTGTCTGAATTTTACTAGAAGAGACATTTTAATCATTGAATTTGGTTGATGTAGTGCAATTGAGATGGGGTGCAACCAACTTTTATAGAATTAACTTAAAACAATAAACAAAGAACAACATTGAAGAATAAGAAGGTTAAAAGGAACTGCACACACTATATATGCTCAAATAAGTCAATCAGCGGACAGAGCAAGGACATTAATAGTTTGTGGGAATCATTAATCAAGAACAAACAAATGGTAAACTTAGAATTCTACAGACATGGTTTGAGAGCTGGAAGTGTGTACGAAGTTAAATGAGAAGGTATAATTTCAGTGCAGAGGTCAAGAGAAAATAGTTCCAAGAATGATGTGGATGAGAAGGGATGTGTATGTCCTCGGAGAACAAGATTCAACAACATTCCAGAATATAACATGAGGAAGGCCAAAGCAGACATAGCTGAAATGTTATGATAAAACAAAATGCCAAATTTGTCCAAACCAAGTGTATTCAATAATTAGAAGTTGTCTCTTGTCAACAATATTTCATCTCTAGATCATAATCAAGATGTCTGACACTCATTGTTAATTTATAACAAGACATTGTGGTAAACAAAGTAATGTTACTTAAAAGTGAAATATATTAGCTACCTTCAGACTGACTTGCTATAGATCTTCAATAATTAAATAATAATTTAACAAAAAAATAAATTGAACACTTAAAGAAAAACATCACCAAACTTCATTCCTTTGCTCATAAATGGTGTTTATATATTAGCTCCTGTGAAGGTTGGCTATGGGAAAACAGCTTTTTGCTCCTGCAGCTCCTGTAGTTTATGGGAGAGTGGTTTTTTTTCCAAATTTTATCAACTATTGTGACATGTTAGTGACAAAATGTTTTGTCAAAAGAACTTTTTCAAATCAAAGTAAATATATTCTCCTAGAATTTCAACTCAGTGTCAATTCTGTTTTTATTTTTATTGCACCTTCCACAAATTACGAGAAAAAAAAAGGTGCAAATATTAAATTTTCAAAAACAACTTATAAACAAAAATTTACCTGAAATTTCAGTTTATTTGAATAATAAATTTTTTTTTTTTATATATATATATAAACTTTTTTTGGGGGGTAAAAGGGAATTCAAAAACTTTTAAGTCATTTTTCATATAAATTTAAAATTAGATATATTAAAATTATAAACAGATTTATTTTTCAGGGTTTTCATTCTTAAAAATTCCTGTAGTGAACTATACTGACATGCTAGAAAAAGGATCAAATGAATGTCTCTTTTTTTTCCTTTTTAAAGCAATCTTAAGATAATTCAATGAAATAAACAGCTCTTTGTTCCAAATGTTTTCTTTTCTACTCAAACTGAAAATAACTATGATACATACGAAACAAAAATTAAAATAACAATGAGGATCAAAGAGACATACCTACATTTTACATAAAAGATTTTTATCAGAATGCATCTCGCTAAACCAATCATGCATACCAATGCATTACAATAAATATGCAAGATTTGTACCTTCTACCAATTTAAAAAAAAATGTTCAAATGTCTATATCTATAATGAATATTTTCCTGTTGATAAAAAATATAGAAATTTGTACAAAAATTAGATTAAATTTTACTAACTCAACTAAAGACTTGTCACTAAAGTATGACCATTTAGATAAGTATTTGATTACACATAAAAACCAGTAAACTATAGCCAATCACATACAATTATACCAATCACTTGTGGAATATTAAATTTATAAAGATAAATAGAATTATAATACATAGAGAAAAACTTATTTTATGATTGTTTACCATTGTCATCAGTTGATAATGTTTTGAGGTCTACAACAGAATATTGTTATAAGAATGGTTGTAATGACAAGCCCTACAATGATATCAATACATTTGATTTGGGACAATTATAATCGAGTATTCTATGCTAACTAAAAAGAAGGAAAGAAATAATATGCTAATACATAGGAGGAGGGGAGAAAATGTGATGATGATAATAATAATGAAAATATGGAGAAAAAGAAACAAAGAAAAATGGTATATTCATAAAGAAAGATAAAAACCAACAAAAATGTATATTCCAAATAACTTCACAAGCTCTGTTACACTGGACAATGAAGAATAAACCTTATAACGGTCAATTCAAAGCTCTAACAATAGGACTATCTACTAGCATTCTACATGATTGCATAATGACAAAAAAAACTTATATTTTTTGCTGACAATGAAGTCTAAGTTACTCAAAAATGAAAATAAAATAGAAAATGTTGTGAAGTCAGGCATTGAATTTCTTACAAAAGAATCAAAGTCTCCTAATGTAGTACAAACAAAATTCAATGTACCCACCCTTAGAAAAAAAAAGAAAAAAAAAAGCAGAAAAAAAGAGAGAGAAAGAAAAAAGTGGTCTCTAGGTTGGGGGTAAGGTTGTGTGAATACGGATAACAAAATATATGAATACAGAATTTATAAAGAGATGGACACTCCCAAAACAATCTTTAATTCTTTATTTTCTTCTTCTTTTTTTTTTTTTTTTACATTATCATTTACCTTTCAGAAAATTATGAATACACAGCATAATTCTTCAATTATAAATTGTCATGTTTGTATCTTTTTTTTGGTCAGTCCATTGTATAACATCAATGCACAAATAAAGAATACATACATATAGGAATCTCAATATACAAATAAAAATGTATCTTTTTACATACATGCACATGCTTCTTATAAGGTTAAAATACAGACAGACATAAATCAACCAGAATTAAAACATTGTGACAGCTGTAAAGACAAAGCAATGGGGAAGGCATGTAATACTTCTTCTAACAACTACAACAGTCTTAATAGTGAAAGCATTGCACATATTAAATCACAACAAAAATGACTGCCATCATGACAGTGTGAACAAACAGAGGTACAAGGTGTAGTAAGATTTTTACAAGGGTCAAAATCCAACTTTTGGTCCCATAGCAATTGAAGCACATGGAACTTTCAGCTTCTGAAACAGTATATATAATGGAGCCAATGGGATTTTCTGGAGCACATGATTATGGGTGATGAGACCTGGTTGCATATTATTACCAAATAGACAAAAAGTGATTCCATGATCTAAAAAGCATCACTGCCACCCCAAAAATTCTAAATACAGCTGTTAGTGAAAGTATTGATGACAATTGCATCTTAGAATGCATAAGATGTGATACATGTATGCTTTATACTAAATTGGGAGACAGTTTATATAGTCAAACACTGTAAATCAATGGACAGATTGAGGAAAACTGTTTGTCAAAAGAGACCAGGATGTTTGTGTAAGAATCCCATCCTGTTGTATGACAACACCCACCCACACACTGCCAACTTGACCAAAGAGTGGCTCCAGAAATAGGATTAGGATTTTTTTCTTTTTAACCACATCTACTACATAACCCTAACTTGGCTAATTTAGATAATCAACAGCTTGGGCTCTTCAAATGACATTTACTCAGGAATTAGTTCCACATGTTTTTGCTGTAAGAGATGCAAGTGTGACTATGGTTACTTGACACCCTGTTCTTTGAGGAGGGTATTTATGTTTTCATGCAATGATGCAACAAGTGCATCAATCCTAAAAGTGGATTGTTTGATCGATTTGTTTTTTATGGCTTATCAACCTTTTGCAGGATATTTAAAGCCGGAAGTTATTTTGAGAATTTTTGGGAGATAATGATTTATTGATACATGTCCTACTAATTAACTCATAGCAGATTGGAGAAGAGGTGAATTCATACCTTTTCTGAGGTGAAAAAGTAGCAAATTAGTGCTGCTAACATATGGTAAAGTTAGTTGTTTTCATACAGGAAACACTTAGTATTCATTGACGAAATAACATTAATGTTGATTGAAGTTTATAAAATTTTTCTCTTAAAACAGTTTTACAGGAAATTACACTTCCTAAGTCCACTGTTATTGTCTTTTTAATATTAATGCAAGTTTCCTTCTGTTATAGTGGAACACACCTATTCTATAGTTAATAGACTCTCCCACCTATAATAAGTAGTAGTAGTAATAGTAATGAGTGTCACAAAGTCACTCAGTGAGTTGGTCAGTCAGTCGATGCCGGACAACCGTTAGTTGGATACTAAAGTATCAGCAACCACAACTAGATTTCTCTGCATCATTACCTATTATATCAAGTTCCTAACGTTTTGTACGTCGAACCTATTTTAGGACCAACTTAGTACAACTACAAGCCTCCACTATGAAACTACTCCATAACACCTTCCAAACCTTTTGTTTAAGGTAGAGTGGCAAAATCAACATCTTGATTAATTGTTGTTGCTAGAAATCTTCAAGTGATGTGGTTTTTGTTACTTGATGAATCTCCTTGCATGTGATTCTGTAGCATTAGTCTCTATAGGGCCTGATAAAGGATTGTCTTCTTTAAGTTCTAAGGAATTCATTTGCTTGAAACCACTTTTATTCATTGATTTGAGAAAATGTCACACAATGTTTTATTTGGATAGTAATAAACATGCTGGTGTAGTAAATATTTGTACCTTACTTTTTAGACATCCGTTATTGATAAATTACACACAAAAATACATATTCGTACTTGTATTTCCTGCCATATTAACTAGATAAAAATTAATTTTTATACAGGATTTAATCCCTGGAATGACTGTTCATCTCACTGAAATAATGAGTCAGGCAAACATTTGTATCCAAGCACATTTGGACTTGTTCCAACTCTTGTTTTCTTGAAATGCAGACCAGATGAAGTCATTCATTGCTGAGCAGGAAGTTGTATGTGTTCACATTAGACTAACATGATATGAAGAAATGAGATATTTTGAATAGCATAGATAACCTAAGGAATGGTGAAAAAATGTGTACAACGATGCAAGAAGTTGCCAGCTAAAAGCACACAAAACAAATACAAATGTGGACAGGCAAAGTGTGAACTCTAGTGCACTCAGGTCGAAGATTAAGTGTGCTAAACTGATTATAAATAGGGAAACAGTGAGCAAATTCTAACAGAGGATTTTAACTTTAAATAACCTGTAAAGCATTGATAAACCATAGAAAATGAATGAATAAATCAATATTTTTTATAGGATATATATACTAGAGGGTGCTAAGAAATTCTCAGCTTTTACAGACTTCCTAAAATCTGGCCAAATATCAGAATAGTTTTTGGATACCCATTTTGGTTGAACTGAGAATTTTTCATTACACTCTCATTGTCAGTATTCTAGAGATTGATAAAACTCATTCCTCACTTTATATATATTTATTAGTGTCATTTATTGAGTATTAGTCTATATCAGGTTGTTTGACATAAAATTGGCAATTTATCAGAACAAATTCATATAGAAGAGCTTATTTATTTCTTCAAAATATAATCATTTGACATTATTTGGACTAATGTCCTCATCTTTGTTGCTACAGTGTAACCCGGATATAAGAGAGATTTTCTCTGGTCCCAAATTAGAGCCTGTGTTAATGTAAACAAAATAGACCAAACCCGGATATAAGAGACTTCTTCTCCGGTCCCGACAACTCTCTTATATCCGGGTTACACTGTATATTACAACGTTTTGGCCATTGTATGCTCCAGCTTTCTTCAGGTGGTTGGAATGTCGAACTTAACCCTTTATTTCGCACACTGGGGTAGACTGTTCTAGTTCCACGCGCCATGTTTAATGGATGTCAGTTATGTTATCTCCTGTTAATTTCCCTCTGAAAGTTCTCCACTGCCTTAACCGAGTATTGAACTCACACTCTTTGGGTCCTGTCACTGGATCTAACCAACGTCTTTATCCACTATGCCATGTTGTGTAGACAGATACTGGAGGATTTGGGACATTAGAAAAATTATGTATTAGGCATTTGTAAGTCCCTAGTTAAGAAATCCATTACAAAAACAAGTTATCTACTTTATTTACTGGACTCGGACCCCTAAAAATTGAAAAATGGCTCTGAAAGGACAAAAATGTGCTGGCATATGACATCCTCAAATATGCGAATACTGAAAGATATTTCAGAAAATGAATTTCAATAATAATTCCAGCAATGACATCACTATCTCACAAAATGCATAACTTTTTATATGGGAGAACATTGAAGATGACAGCAGCCAGTAGTGATCAAGTAAGGAAATATTGCTTTCACATCCTGGGAATTAAATTATCTGACCTTGTATATTTAATAAGTGTTTTAATAAATTGTTTATAACTTAAAATTTAGCTTCAGAAATTAGTCCCTGCTTTATACTACAAAAAAATCATTGGGCTTCATGTTGGTGGTAACTAGTATCCACACACTCCTGTTTGCCAAAATGGCTTCAAGATAAACCAAGAAGTAAAATTTATCAAATACACTGAAATAGATTATATGAAAATATAATATATATTTATGTTGAAAGACAAATGAGGAAGGTTTAATAGAGTTCTAGAATTTTCTATTCATAACAGGAGGCGGGGACATACACAAACACACACAGCCCAGTCCTGTCCCCAATAAAAGTCAATAGATTATCTATATTGGTTGATCTTTTCACTTTCATTGTTTGGCTTGGTTTGTTTTGTTTTACAGCATATCAACCTCAATGGGTTATTTAATGTCAACAATTTTTATTGCTGGTAATATTTTTTCTTCAAAATCTATTGCTGGTAATATTTTTCCAAAAAAATGTGTAACTGTATTGCTGGAAATATTTAAAAAAAAAAAAAAAAAACGTATTGCTGGAAATAATTTATTTTTTTACAAAGTATTTCTGGTATTAAAACTTATTTTTACACTTTCATAGTATTTCAACCCCAGTTTGGGGGTTAACTATTTGCCCATAGCCAGGGCCCTAATAGGTGCTACCACCCCAGGTCAGGGTGGACCTGGGAACATCAGCAATTAAGAGATGGTTCCACACTCCTCAAAACCTCCCGATAAGAGGCTTGCTGTTGGATGCAGTTTATCGTCTTGCCCAGGATGATTTTATTGTTTATTATACTTTGTTTATGAGATGCATTCACTTTTGCACACTTTTTAGAACAGGCATGAATCCGTCTCTTTTCCCAATCCCAGCTAAACAGCAAGGTAGTTTGGGTTCTCTAACCTTGGGCAGTAACCATTTTAAGTAGAAAAACTGAATTCCAAACTATGGAGAAAGCAACAAAAAGCCATTCTACTATATTTCCAAATGAAACCTGGTAATTCATGGATATTAAAGGGAATCTGTAGAGAGCCATGACTGTATGTTTTGAAGAGACACAGCATTTAAAGATAAATAAATGTCTTGTCCAACACACACTCACACAATTGAACAACTATCACATAATATACTTACACACAGAATTAAACAGCGTAATCCACAAAAACAACCAAATGAAAATTGTACAGCACTTGTAAAGAGAATGAAAAACAAATGGACGCTCCCAAAACTTTTCTTTTTTGGTAGTCAACACTCATCTAAAGTGTGTGTGTGTGGCAATTTCAAGGAAAAGAGAAGTTGTCTTCTCAAAATATTTGTTACTTCCAAACACCATAACTACAAGGAGTACAATAATGGGCAGTTATATAAAAAAAAAAAAAAAAAAATCAGCAGCAGCAGCAGGAGGAGGAGAAAGAAGATGGCTTATCAAGAGCTTTTGTATTGAAATGTGTAGGTAACAGATTCTACCCATTCATTCATTGAGTGGTTTTCCATTAGACTTACTGCATGGGTGGGTGTGACAGAGAGAAAAACTCTTAATGCTGTGAATATGTAGCATTTATATGAAAATGGGAAGATTGCACTACTAATGTTTGAAGTTGAAGATGTCTCTTTGAGATGAGACAGGGAATGCTAGGTGGGCGGTATTGCTGATGGGGAGAGGGGAATGTTATTTTTTTTTTTTTTTGTAAATATGTAAGAAAGAAATAGTCCTTCATTGTCAGGAAGTGTGAAATTATTGAATGACATGAAGAAGCCGGGTAGAATTGAACACTTAAGACAAAGTGTACATAAAAAAGGGAGGATGAACAACAAGAAAAAATGAAGGAAGAGAAAAGAAGGAGGGGGGGGGAAACAAAGTGAGAGATAACAGATATTTGATATAGGATCTCAGATTTTCTGGCATTAATTTTTTTTGCTTTAATTCTTGATCCAAATATTTAAGTGCAAAATTTAGAGTTAGTTTGGTATTTGAAAATGATTCAAATCAGATTTGAAAAATGTTGAAAAATTAAAATGATGGAAATGGTTTTTTTAAAAATAATTCTTTGTCCCTTCTGAATGTTCTCCATTTTCTTTATGATCTGTGAATCGTCATGCATTTTTGGGAAAGATAGTAAATCTTCCTAATACCCAGTGATTGGGAATTCAGAATTTACCTTATCTTATACCAGTTGCCACCCAAAGCTAGAGAGGCCCATCTACTCTGCTATTTAACCCATACCTTGGGGATAAGGGTGAGATGGTTTCTAAGGGCACTCATCAAAAGTGAACACAGACAAATTCAGAATTTGAACTCTGCTTGCCAATTCCACTTTCTATACTGATAGCCATTACGCTACCCACAGATCTCTGCAAATGGAGAAAAATAAAATCTCTGTAGTATCTGTCTATATTTCTGAGATGAGGTATTATGTACACTACTTACAATAGTCTGAATAATGTAAATAGTGAAAATCTCTGTACTATATTAAAATAACTGAGTCACTAAATTTAAGGATAATTTTCTCTGTATTTTCCTATTTTCATCTCAATATTTTAACAAGTGAAACTTTTAATCTTTGTTATTGTCAGATCTCAAAACTAGATACACATGACTGATCAGTGGAACTTTGTACTTTGATCAGTACAGAATCAGAAACATTACATTTTTTTTTTAATTTTTTTTTATACAAGAACTCTATTAAACAATGGGAGGACAAGACTACATGAAATTCTGGATATATTCTGTCAAACAAGGGAACTTATAGATATTGAATCCATGAGTAGCTATGAAATTGTATAAGCTCAGAGAATTTGAACTTTTTCATCTTTGATAGACATTTTAAAAAAAAAAAAAAATCTTGTTAGGAACATGACATGATAGAAATTTTATTATCCTATCTTACGTGGTTTCATATTATAAATTTTACAAGTAGACAAATATTGTATTTTAACTCTGTATTAGTTACATGAGGTATTTTGTTACCTCCAAATTTTTAAAGTACTCTTCTGCTCCCTCCTACTATTCTCCTGACTCAGTAAATGTGTGTAGCACACATTGTGATGCAGTGGTAGCTCAGTTCAGTTGTTGTGGGAGGCAGACACCAGGGGACTATCCAAAGTGACTAGTGTAGGGCTAAATGTCAGAAGCAAAAGGATGAACAAAATAAACTGCAAGGCAAAGAATAATTTTTCTTTTTTCCTTTTTTTTTTTGCCGACATAAATTTTCATTCTAAGAGTATGGTAAATTCTAGTCTCACTAACCTAGCATCTATTGTTTATAAAAGGTACTAAGTTCAATTATAATAGATTCAGTTATAAAATAACCACAAATTGACACGGCTCACGTTTTTATGATTGTGGTATTTATTTATTTATTATTTTATTTATTATATTATCATTATTATAAGCATGGCGCACTTCAACACAGTGTAATGGTTATCTTGCTAAATCAATTACAAGTGAATAATGGGTTCAATCCTCACTGGGTGCCCCATACTTTCGGCCTTGTGCCACATTTAAGCTACACTTAGAAAATCACTTTAAGCACTTCAACATGGTGTAATGGTTAGCAAGCTTATCTCGCTTTATCAATTGAGTTTGAACCTCACTAGGTGTTCCATACTTTCAGCTTTGTGCCACATCTAAGCTATGCTCAGAAAAAAAAATCATTGTGTGCATACATTATATCTATTGCTATTCTACATGTTGCTTGCCAGCTACTACATGTTGCTTACCAGCTACTACATGTCCTGTACTAGGACATTCAAGCCGAACTGGACAAGAACTTCAAATCTCAATGAATGAACCAAGATTTTCTCAAATTAGTTACAAAGTTACTGCTGGTTCAAATTCATGTAGGAATGACTGCATATTGGGATTTCTTCCTAACCAATAAGACCACATGTCAGTTTCATCTGACTCCGTCCCAGTCTATCTTGAAGTTAGAATGCTACATTCATTTATCCCAATTTGCTCTTGTGTGTCAACCTCAATTCTTAGTTTGTGAACTTTTTTGTCATATTATTATTGCTTTGCTTTATTACTGTTAATTTGTCATATATTTTTCTTGTCTTGTATTGGTTTTTGCCCTGTTCTTTTCTTTTTCTTGTTTATTTCAGACTTTATAAATTCTGTTTTTTGGTCAGTTCTGCCATTTATTTACATTTAACAATGGCCACTCAATGGCCTACAGTCATAGGGTACCTAGTAGAACTGAACTCACTACACAATAGAAATAGTCAACCACACTAGCTTTCTAACCATTACCACATGCCAAAGCATGCTTGTTTACTAAACTCAGTTTTGGTACAAGGCCGCATGTATGAAGCACCCAGTGAGGAATAAGTTTGGAATTCAGAGTTTTAGACTGGCTGCCACCCAAGGCTAAAGAACCCAGTATGCTCTACTGTTTAATTTAAACTCAGCTCACCAATTTCATTTTCTACAGCTATCTATGATTGGCAGAAACATCAAATTAATACTAGATTATTAAAATTAACATTATTAAAATAATTAATTCACTAAAACATTTTCTAGGATAATTTCCTCTTTACTTTTCACAAGTATGAGACACCTCATGAAAATCAAACTACTCAGTTGTAATGATCCACCAGATTTGTCTCATTAACTATTACCCCAAGTCTAGGCACCCTTAAGTTTGGATGAGTTATCAGTAATTGAATTAGTTTGGATACAAGTCTATGAGAACCTTAGAGAGAGAGAGAGAGAGAGAAAGAGAGAGCCTGGTTATAACCACTGACTAGAGTACAAGTGAGAAAAGACTTTAAATGAATGAATAAAGTGTTCATGCAAAACATATGGGTGACAGTACATTGACAAAGAGATTCCAGGAATGACAAGAGAGGATAGGCTTGTATGATGAATGGCTTTGTAAGTTCCTCATACTTCTACCTAATTCATTAAAGGCACCCCCACCCCCGACATCTCTTATTCTCTGTTTTTTCTACACTCAAAACTCACTCAACTCATTCACCTTTCATTTCTTTCTCTTGGAATGTTCCCTAACCACCTTTAGTCTTTGCTTAGTCCACAACTTTATTTTCTCTATTTCATTTCAGTTTTTTTTTTTCTTTCATCTATATGTCATATGTCTTTTGGACATGGACGATCATGGCTCTCCACAACTTCTTGCTCTTTATAGCTCTTAGATTGTTGTTTTCTTTTTTTGGGGTGGGAGTGCAACCACTCTTAATCCCTGTTCTGCCAACCATTTACACAAGATAGCTAGGTTATATACTGCTTTACTCTGTTTCTTTTGCCTTCAATATGTCCTGTGAATGTCAAATTTTCTAAGCCTTCTTTCCTCATTATGTGCCCTAGAAATTTACTTCTTTCTGATGTTAAGTACAAGTGCCCTTTTTTGCTTCCATTTTCCCTTCATTGTTGCTCACATGTTCAATCCACAGTATTCTCATCATCCCTCTGTAGGACCACAT
The DNA here is from genome assembly GCA_903632075.3 of Acanthosepion pharaonis. Lineage (NCBI taxonomy): Eukaryota > Metazoa > Mollusca > Cephalopoda > Sepiida > Sepiidae > Acanthosepion > Acanthosepion pharaonis. The sequence continues at coordinate 618,576 of CAHIKZ030000616.1, read as the reverse complement.
TTCTGTTGCCTCAAGTCTCCTTTCTAATGATTTTTCTTTGCTTTTCCTTCTTTTATTCATTTATATTGAAGAAAGAAAAAGAGAGAAAGAAATTGCATCACATTCTATTAGTTAAATAAATACAATTCCAATATTAAATTCAATTTTTAAATTGTCTTCGGGATTAACTGTAAGCTGGGGAAAAAAAAAATTTTTGTTTTGAATTTTAAAGATTTTTGGAAACCCATGAAATTTTTTCATCTTCACATGCACTTGTTTTTAGTCCTTTTTCTATTTATCCAAACCAAATTATTATATATTAATGAATAATTATAATGCATTCTAAGCTCATCTTAGTCTGACACAGGGTCACACAAAAGGGAGAAAGATAGGGCTGCAGCATAGATTTCCAATATATTATGTATTCTAGATAAACAGAACATTGGGGCCACAAATTTTGATTCTGAAGCAGTCATTCCTGCATTAATATTAAATTCATTTTGCCTAACTGGTTCTCAGCAATTATTTCTTGGAACTGATGTTCTTCTGAAGCAGAATCCAATGTCTATGTGTAATATCAACCTGCATTTAGAGTCCTTTTTTATACTAATGTTCACCCAATACAGAGCCCAAGAGCCACTCAAGATAGAGTGCTGTATGAGTATAAGAAAAGCTAAGAATTGCAGTTCATAAGGTTATGTAGGAAAGATAACAGTTAACTTGAAGAGGTCAAGATTGTAGTGATCATGAAAATATCCAGTTGAGAGTCTGTTCCACAAAGCAGCAGTTCTTGGAAAGAAACCTGTTCAAGTGGAGCTTACTTCTTACTAATGGAATGAGAAGGATTTATTCCTATGTACATGACATGGTGGGTCCCAGTTGCAAAGGTTAGGGCTAGTGGAACCAAGGAATATAGCTTGTTAGAACACATGCCATGGAAATAGCAACAGAGGAGTGAGATGCTTGCAATGTTGGTTTTTATTTAGGTATGAACACCAAAGGGGAAATATTTCATTTTCTCAGCCACTAAACAAGTTCCAAAAATTACCCTTTTATGTTGTATAACAATGATTAGCCTTAATATTAACTTGAATTTTCTCCACTACAACCACCCCCACAAAATGTATATAAATAATATTAGAGAGGAAAATAATCCTTACAATAATACATCACATATTAACTTCTATTTCATACAACATTTCTATCAATTCTGCCACAGATTTGTTGTTCTCCATTCAATTCTATTTAATGTTTATTTTTTATCCTATTTTCTTTAGCTTTTTTTCACCACCTCAACCCCTTCTTTTCATTCTCACACATCAATAAGGGAGTGTGCCACTTGTCTGGATACTGAAGTGTGATAGCAGTAAGGGGAATATGACCTAAATATTAAGTTTAGGGTACCCTATATATTTAGTATAGTTCAAGATTTTTTATGATCAGTTTTTTATACAAAAAAAAAAAAAAAATAAGAGGTTATACTATACACAGGTAATTTTTTTTTTTTTTTTTTGAAGAGGTTAAAAATCATGCATTTTTAGGTACCAGTTGTACTATATACAGGTAATTTTTTTTTTCATGCAAAAGAAAGAAAAAGAAGAAAGAAGAAAAAAGAAGAAAAAGAAAAAAAGAAAAGAAAGAAAAAAAGAAGAAAAAAAAAGAAAAAAGAAAAAAAAAGAAAGAAAAAAAAAAAAAAAGAAAAAAAAAAAAAAAAAAAAGAAAGAAAAAGAAAAAAGAAAAGAAAAAGAAGAAAAAAAAAAAGAAGAAAAGAAAAAAAAAAAAAAAAATCAAAAAAAAAAAAAGAAAAAAAAAAAAAAAAAAAAAAGAAAAAAAAAAAGAAAAAAAAAAAAGAAAAAAGAAAAAAGAAAAAAAAAAAAAAAAAAAAAAAAAAAAAAAAAAAGAAAAAAAAAAGAAAAAAAGAAAAAAATATTGAGGAATTGCACTATATATGAAGTCGGATTATAGACAAGTATATACTGTATTTAAACTGACATAAATACAAAATTTGGGCATTTTTCTAAAATTAGTGATTTTTTTAATTTTTTTTTTTAAATCATTTCTTTCCAAGCAAGTTGATAATGGCACTAGAATGTAAGGGGGCTACTGGGAGTGAAAGAGAATGAGAAAACTTTAGTGAAGGAGACAGGACAATAAAAGAACAGTGTTCAGGAAGATAGATGATGACAGTTGATATTGCATTTAAATTTTTGAAGATTGTAACTGGCAGAGAAGCAAGAAACCAGTAAAGAGTTTCACAGATGAAAAGGGCGAGAAAAGAAGCAATTTAAATAGAACTTACAGTTACATCAAATCTATTTCAACAGTAAAATGATGAGACCTAATTGCCAATCTAATAGCATGCTTAAATTCATGCAATCAAGGAATGTAGGACGAGAGTTGATTAGCACAATTGCCATAAAAATATTTATAGAAAAGACAGAGAAATGGAACGATAATATTTATAACAGGAACAACATACAAGATTTGCCAGTGGTGTGAAGTAAGTAATCAACTGCTAGTGGTAAGCTAGAAGTGAATCAAGGTGAATCCCAAGTGGAAGACAACATCGATGATATGATTGGCAAAATAGCCAAATATGGGGTGCACATCACTCCTGATCTGCTCTTATCTTGTAACCTAGGGAAAGGTTACTGAATAAGAATAATCAAAATGAAGGTTGGAAATGGAACGATAATATTTATAACAGGAACAACATACAAGATTTGCCAGTGGTGTGTAGTAAATAATCAACTGCTAGTGGTGAGCTAGAAGTGAATCAAGGTGAATCCCAAGTGGAAGACAACATCGATGACATGATTGGCCGAAATAGCCAAATATGGGTGCACATCACTCCTGATCTGCTCTTATCTTGTAACCTAGGAAAGGTTACTGAATAAGAATAATCAAAATGAAGGTTAGAAATGGAGCGATAATATTTATAACAGGAACAACATACAAGATTTGCCAGTGGTGTGAAGTAAGTAATCAACTGCTAGTGGTGAGCTAGAGGTGAATCAAAATGAATCCCAAGTGGAAGACAACATCGATGACATGATTGGCTTAAATAGCCAAATATGGGGTGCACATCACTCCTGATCTGCTTTATCTTGTAACCTAGGGAAAGGTTACTGAATAAGAATAATCAAAATGAAGGTTAGAAATGGAACGATAATATTTATAACAGGAACAACATACAAGATTTGCCAGTGGTGTGAAGTAAGTAATCAACTGCTAGTGGTGAGCTAGAGGTGAATCAAGGTGAATCCCAAGTGGAAGACAACATCGATGATTGGCAAAATAATGAAATAGGGTGCACATCCCCTGATCTGCTCTTATCTTGATTGGCTTAAATAGCCAAATATGGGGTGCACATCACTCCTGATCTGCTCTTATCTTGTAACCTAGGGAAAGGTTACTGAATAAGAATAATCAAAATGAAGGTTAGAAATGGAACGATAATATTTATAACAGGAACAACATACAAGATTTGCCAGTGGTGTGAAGTAAGTAATCAACTGCTAGTGGTGAGCTAGAGGTGAATCAAGGTGAATCCCAAGTGGAAGACAACATCGATGACATGATTGGCAAAATAGCCAAATATGGGGTGCACATCACTCCTGATCTGCTCTTATCTTGTAACCTAGGGAAAGGTTACTGAATAAGAATAATCAAAATGAAGGTTAGAAATGGAACGATAATATTTATAACAGGAACAACATACAAGATTTGCCAGTGGTGTGAAGTAAGTAATCAACTGCTAGTGGTGAGCTAGAGAAGACAACAAGGTGAATCAGTCCTGATCTGCATCTTTTAACCCTATAGAGTGGAAGACAACATCGATGACATGATTGGCATGAAATAGCCAAATATATAGGTGCACATCACTCCTGATCTGCTCTTATCTTGTAACCTAGGGAAAGGTTACTGAATAAGAATAATCAAAATGAAGGTTAGAAATGGAACGATAATATTTATAACAGGAACAACATACAAGATTTGCCAGTGGTGTGAAGTAAGTAATCAACTGCTAGTGGTGAGCTAGAAGTGAATCAAGGTGAATCCCAAGTGGAAGACAACATCGATGATATGATTGGCAAAATAGCCAAATATGGGGTGCACATCACTCCTGATCTGCTCTTATCTTGTAACCTAGGGAAAGGTTACTGAATAAGAATAATCAAAATGAAGGTTGGAAATGGAATGATAATATTTATAACAGGAACAACATACAAGATTTGCCAGTGGTGTGAAGTAAGTAATCAACTGCTAGAAGTGAATTGCAAGTGAGATCCCCATGGTGAATCCAAATGAGTGCCACATATAGTATATTCTACAATATTTATATGGATTGGGACATGCCCATTATAGTCCATAGGTATAGTATAACACAGTAGAAGACTACTGTTGTTGACCTATACATTTGATGATAGCTCATGAGCTACTGTGTCTAAATATTACTTTTACTATGCTACAAACAGGAAGTCAGTATGATTTTAACAAAATCCAATTAATTAATCCTTAATTTTACTAATTTACTTTGAAATACATCTCTAAGAAAAATACTGGATATTTTAGATTTTTAAATGCTGTTGCTTTTATTTTCCATCAATAATAGCAGTTTGATGAATGATCATGCCAATGTTTTAAAAATATCTAAAAACCAGATTTCAATATACAAAATTTGTTTTCTTTTTTTTACATATTACCTTTTTAGGCTATTTTCTTTCAAATAAAACCCAAAATTTAACTTCAAAGACATTTTCCATTATTTAAAATGTGTTTTTAAATAATTTTTTTTTTTTTAGTAATTCCCTGGTGGTATTCATCTTTAACTCACTTGGAGGCTTGAGTATTAATGATAGTTATATTAAAGTTATTGTTACAAATATATATGATAATAGTACTGCAATATGATTTGATTATAAAGATACAGATAGAATAATAATTAGAAAAAAAAAGAGCAAGATTTCACCAGAACTGTATGTAACAAGCCTTGAAAATAACTTTTGGAAAATAATTGAAAAGAGATGGAAATAAATGGGGAATATTTGAACAACCTACGATTTGATGACAGCATCTTATTAATATCAGCATCATTGGATGAATTAAAAGAAATGTTAAGTGACTTGAAGGAGGAAGGTTTCACGTGTAGATTTTAAAATGAAGAGAAATAAAAACAAAATTGTAAGTAACTGTAATTGTGAGTTTAACCCTGAGGACGGTTAATGTGTACTTGGACTCTATGATAACTGGGTAAACAATAACTGAACAGTGCTAAAAAAGAACAAGACATGGGCAATGGAACAAGAACAATCTACCTCTGTAGATTAAATAAAGGGTTCAGTTTGAAATTCCCTGTAGACTGACAACCAGTTTATGAAGGCTGAAGGGCACAATGGCCAAAATGTTATAGTAACAAAAATGCTAACAATAATCCGTGTGTATTGATTGATAGATTTGCTTTTAAAAGCTTATCAACCATTTTTCAGTCATTTGAAGTCAAAATTTATTTTGGATTATAATTCACCCCCCCCCCCCAGTGAATATTGCATTAACAATTTTCCCAGAATAACAAGGATTTTTCCAGATAAAAGTCCTACTATTTGAACCATAGCTGGGGAAGGAGATGGATTCATATCTTTCCCAAGGGTATTTTTGCATGTAACTGGAATTCGAGCTTGGCTCTCCAATTTCTCATCTCAAGCCACTATCCATTACACCACCCACACATCCAGTTCACATTGTTAACAATGTTTTAATTGTAATATTCCAGAAAATATCCTATGAGTAAAACTGAAAGAAATCCAAGAATAGTTAAAACATAAAATAAATTATGTACAGAGATAGGATGGAAAGAATTTAACAAAGAGACATAACAAAATGTACTTTATCAGTATGTTTAAAACGTAAAGTTTATAATGAATATATAATGCCAGCTAGACATACGGGTATGAAAGATGGAAAATAAGAAAACTGCTTGGAAACCAATCCAGAAGTGTACAAAGATCAATGGAAAGAGTAATGCTCAGGATAACTAACACACAGAAAGAGGTCAACATGGATGAGGGAACAGACGATAAGAAAGATCATACAAGTGAGATTAAGTGACAAAAATGGAGCCAGATAAAATACATAGCAAAAAATAATAGGTGAATAGATGAAGTACAAAGTTGTGTGACTGGTGCCCAATGGGTAGCAAACATAATAGGGAAAAGATCAGACAAAAGATGGAGAGATGAGATAGGAGTTTTTTCTGCTAAGACATGAGAAAGAATAGTTCAGTAACTGCTATGGAAGGATTTAGAAAATACCTTTGTACTCTAAGTGAAGGCTGAGCTGATTATATATATATATATATATATATATATAATGCACACACAACAGTTCAAAAGTTTGAGGACACCCCTGGTAATTTTTTAAATTGGCCCCAAAAGTAGTAGTTTTGTACTTTAAGTAAGAGAAAATTATTATAAATGGTTATAAAAAAAAGTGAGGCATGATTATTTTTTTTATTATTATCAGAAATTTAATATGACAAAAAAAAATTTTTAAGAAAAAAACATTTTCTGATTAAATTTTACTCTTGTCAAAATCTCCTTTAGCCTTGATTACTACGGTACAAATTTTTGGCATTCATTGCAAAAGTTAAAGTATAAGTTTGATAATTGATTCCATTCTTTTTTCAATGACACGGAAAGCTCATTTGTTTTTCACTCTTCTGTTAAGTTAATCCGATGCTAATTCTGTGGGTGGCTTCAGACCTTTGAACTCTAGTGTGTGTGTAATTTTTCTAGTTTAATTGTTCACCTATATTGCATATGATCCAGTATTGTACATAATAAGCAGTGGGGGGGGCATGAGACCCTTGGATTTTATATATATATATATATATAAAATGATGGACTCTCCTACCAACCAGCGTATGAAGGCTTAACAGTCTTTTCAATTCATTTTTTTATGAATATACTTTAAATGGCACTTAAGTCCAACATTAAGCTGCAGATGATAGGATTTTGAGTGGGCAGGTTGAACTTTGGTGTTATATTTTATATGTGTTTGCGTGTTCTACTTTGAAAAATAGAAAATCTTATTCAATAAAACTGTTCTTAGCCTGCATGTGGTCTCAGGATGACTGTCTGCTCAAATCAAGTGGTTCTCATGCATGTTGGTCATCACATCCACAAAGATAGCTTTCAACAAGTCCTTGGCATTGTCTAGCAGTTGGTTGGTCTCTCACTCGATGACCCCCCCCCCAGACATAAAAGTGCAGCAGTTTCAAACCATGATAACTAGAAAGCGACATGTTGGAGAGTTGACATGAGAGAATAAGCAAAATCTGCTTGTGACATGTACAACCTCTTCTGGGTCATATTCTCGATGTAAGAATTTGTGTTAACCAATTCTAATGAAAGAAATGGTGCAACATGACATGCTCGCAACCCCTAGTACTATAACAAACAATGTGAACTTGGTGTGCCTCAGTGATGCCCACACAGTCACCTTTTCTTTCACTTGTTCACCTTCTGGTCAAAGTTCTCATTGGAGAAGAACTAGACCATGCAAGGATACCTGGGGGTGCTTCAACATGTTCAACAAGTGCTTCATTTTGATCTCACAGTTTTCCCAGGTTTTTTTTTTTTCTGACATGGATTTCCCTCTCCTCATCACTTAATGTCTGATAGTGGACTCTACTTATTGCTAAGGATATGGCTGACAATGTCCTGGACTTTCTGGATTTATGATGTCTGATGACTTACAATGCTTCTTTCGCTTGATCCCAGATATGTCCCACCAGAAGTTTTAAGCTCATTCTTAACCTTAAAAATGAAGGATCTAGCTGCTTTCATAAAGCTGGCTGGTTCCCAGTTGTTCTGGTAAGTTAAGGATAGTGGCATAAGCACAATGTGCTTTTTTTATTTCATACTTCAGAAAGTTACCATGTTAATGTTCTTGATAAACTTGAAAAATGAATGAAAATGCTAAAATTTGGCACGTTGTGTAAGATTAGGTTAGGTCATCTTCTATTTAAATTCAGCTAAAGATATGTTCTGAAAGACCCAATATATATTATACACTTATATACACTATATCACATTTTATCATGTGTCAATATTTTTACTGTATATTTGAAGAAAAAGTTGCTTTAAATTACCTATTTATTTTTAATTTTCATTGACTCAAAAGCAAGATAATTAAGTAGACAAACATCCCTTAGAAATTTACCTTTCTTTAAAAAATTATCTCTTAGTTGCTATCTATGACATACACACACACACACACACACACTGATGAGCTGTGATACAGCAAAACAGTCTATCTGTGGATGACAATATACATGCTCCCAAAAATTTATTTCAATTGAGCTATCTGGGGAAGTTTGAGTTCGTAAATAGTGACTATTACTGCTAATAATACAAGACTCTTCGGTAAAACGAATTGAATTGTCTCAGTCACTATGTGTTTATCTAAAAAAAATAAATAAATATGCTTAAATTCACTATCAACCCTGCCATGCCCCAACAATTTAGGGGTAGAATCTCCAACTGATGCCAATTCAGCTGGGTTTTCATTCTAGCTAGAGGCAACTGGATGTCTAGCCACACTGATAAGCTGTGATACAACAAAACAGTGTCTGTGGAGGACTATAAACACACGAAGGTGTCTTTAATATACATAGAAAAACAAATAAAAACATAATGGTTATGTTTCCAGGACTCAAGAAAATGCTCTATCAAATGATGTAACAATTTTTAGTTTTCTAGAAAGAAGGCTTTCAATCCATAAAATACATATTTTAGCAAAGACTAAAAAATAAAAAAAATATCTCATTAAACACCATTCATTTTGTATGTTTTACATAACAAAAAAAAATACAATAGCAGCTCATAGAAGATAAACATTTATGGAGAATATTTTTGTAAATAAGTAAAAGAATTTTTACAAATTCAATGGGGAAAAAAGTCATGAGTAAATTCTCTTCATATTCAACTAAAACATTTACTTACTGCTATATTTTGTAAAGTAATAAAAAGTATGATTTTTAAACAACAATGGTGTGTCTATAAAATTGCTGTATAAAATTGTTACCAGTTGCTATTAAGAAAATGACTGTAAATAAAGTGAGCTATTAATATAGACTTCCTTCTCTAGCTTTTCTTACAGATATCAGGTCATTGCAAGGTCAGGTATCCACCCTGGTACACAAACCCTTAACTCAAGAAAGAGCAAAATGATACTTTGTTCCCAATGTGATTTGACCCAACAAAGTTTACATTGAACTCACCAGAGACAGAATTTTTTTTCAAGCCATAACTAAATCTACAGGTATGAAGCAATATGCATGCAAATAAATATAAATTTTATTATGCACACCAATGTTATTACCAGTAATTCTCACAAATGATTGTAATTCTGTACAATACAATAAAATTGGATATTTTTTAATGAGAGGGAGGTGGGTGAAGAAGGTCAATATAAATATCATAAACTCTCTAAATCATGGTTATCAAGTATTTAAGACTGCTGTAAAGAGTTTACCCTCTGTCCTGATCTAAATTTTAGCTTCTCCACTGAATTTATAACATCTGAATTCCCATGGTGGGGAACCCAATCTAAAAAGATTGCTATGTATTGGTTGATAAGGCACAGTTTTATTTTATTTTTTTTTGTACAGATAATGAGTCATTGAGTATTACTACAGATGAATAATTTCAAATTACAACACTGTAAATTCATGAAAACTTTATAAAAATTCTAACAAATTTAAAAAAAAAATGAAATGTAACACAAGCCAAGGTTTCTAATATAGAAATGGTGTTAGGATCTCATCAATTTATAGTTGAATTGGTTAGATGCAACCGTAAATAATTTATGGTAAATTCTATGCTAACAGTTTATTTTTCCTCTCACTTCTTTCTAGCTCTATGCTTTCCAAACAAATTTAATCTTCAAAAATTTAAATGCAATGCTAATTGCTATCTACTGTCCTCCTGATTACTCCTTTTGTTCTTGCTCATATGTTTCTGTTTCTCATTCTTCTTCACCCAGTAACTCCTTGTGTCTTAGTGGCTTTACTGCATCTTGCATGGGGTAAAATAAATTTGTTAAAAAAAAGAAAAAAAATTGTCATTTTATTAATAAACTCATGTTAAGTAATGAAATCTTGGCTCATTAAACAGTTTTACCTTCCAAAAACAATTTTTGTAGCAATTGTTTTTAAACACCATTAGTGGTTTTTAGATTAAATGGATAATATTTACAATTAATTAATTTTTTTAGAAGATAATTAAGAATGAAAAACTAACAGATCAGAATATATCAAATTTAACAAATTTTTTAAAACATTTTATTAAATTTGAGCATATTTTTTTTTTATGCTAGTTGTTAAAATTTAATGGTAAAGTTAAATTTACTTGAGATAACTCAAGGAAAGAGGCTATAAGTTCATAAAGATATGAGCTTTGATTTCTTTTTCTACCACATTTGCCTATTTTATTCATATCTGTATTCACCTTGAGGAACAAATTTAGTTTATATTACAAAATCAGCTCCTCCAAATACTTTGCTTTATATATATATATATATATATATATATATATATATATATATATTGAAATCAGGTGAAACAAATGCATACACCAGACAATCAACTTCATTAGCCATATTTTTTTTAATCATTTCACCCAAAACAAGATGATAATGCCACTAAGATGCAAGGGATTACTGAGAGTGAATGAAAATAAGATGTTAGTGAAAAGAAAGGACAATAAAAGAACATGGTTCAGGAAGACAGAAGATGGTAAATGATGTTGTGTTTAAACTTTTGAAGTTCTAGATGACAGGGAAGCAAGAGATCAGAACAGAGTTGCATAGGCAAAAGGTGTGTGAAAATAAACTATTAGAACTTATGTTTACATTTAGCTATTTCAACAGTAAAATGATGAGACCTAATTGCCAATCTAGTAGTATTCTTAAATTCATGCAGTTAAGATACCAAAGAGGAAAGCTCAACTGCCATGAAAATATTTATAGAAAAGACACAGGGAAGCCACAGCATGGTAGTGGGAAAGTAACTGAAGTCAAGATGCCAAGTCAGGACCAATAAAATTAAAACTTTGTATTTTGTCAAGAACAGACACAAGGACACCAGATCAGATGGGACAGCAATATTCAATGCATGGACAAGTGGTAGATTTATAATGGTGCAAGCTGGATTTTGGTGAGAAAAAGTTACTATTAGAACATACAATACACATACAGAAATATCTTCATCCATGTTTCATAGATTATACATTGATTTGTTTTCTACAAATTTTCAACCTTTTGCAAACTAATTAACCCATAGCTGGAAGAGATGAGGTGAATTCATACCTTTCCCAAGGCTATTTGCACATAAGTGAATATAAAAAAAAAACAGTTCTCTGATTAATGATTCAGAGCCATTATGCACATCCAAGCTTACAGCACCTGGTGTTTCCAAGTGGTCACCTATCCAGGTACTGACCAGGCTTGACATTGCTTAACTTTGGTGATTGTACAGGAACTGGTGTTTCAAAGTGATATGGCCATAATCCCATACATTTGATAAAGTAAAAACTCCTTAAAATTCTAGGAAAGTTTGATTTATATAAGAAAGATATTCAAATAATCCATAAGCTGATCTGGGAACAAACAGTTTGTGTGTGGATAGAAAATTACTCTAGTGAATACCCAAAAATAGAAAGAGGTGTACAACAAAGGTATGTTCTCTCACTGGATTTATTTAACCGGTACAGCATGACAAATCTATGACGATTACAAGATTTATTACTGGATAACCATATGTTACAAAGATGACACTCTGCTGATTGCAGATTTGGAAAGAAAACTGAAGGAACTATTTGTTAGACAAGGTAGTCAAGGAAAGCAAGAAAAGACTAACAATTAACTGTAAGATAGAATGCATGAAAGTCTTGCAAAAGAGACAACCCAAGATGCCAGATGCATATTAGGAAGTAAAAAAAAAAAAAAAAAAATTCAAGCAGATATGGAAATTTAACTATCTAGATGATGGAAAATGTAACAGTGAAATCCAAGGACATATCCAAATAATAAAAGATCCTTTCAGAAACTGAGAAAAATTGAGTAATCTATTTGGGTTTGAGTAAATGCATAGCAAAACAAGGACTACAAACGAAAAACAGACAAAGAGCAAGAATTAAACAGAACAACAAAAGACAGGAAGTTGTGGAGAGCCATGTTTGCTACATTCTGAAGATGATACAAAGAGAGATTCTAGGTTTTCAGAACCACAATCAGCAATTCTTCTACTTCAACAAGGTATATAACTTATTAAGCAAGCTTAATAGAACATTACTAGTACAACCAGCAGATTAGATTCTTACTGAGTGTGCCATCACCACACATTTATGGCTTGGTGCCAAACTAAACTTACACACACACACTCTACTACATTTAACAAGACTCCGAGAGGTGTGTGGGTGAGAGAGATATATGTATAGCATATAATTGAGAACAAATTACAAAGAAAATGACATTAAAAAATATTCAATAATAAATCAGTATATTTATTAATGCAGCCTAAGAAGGAAATTTGTTCATGTTGGCCATCATGTCCATGATAGCAGCCCTCGGTGTTGTGAGGCCATAATAATCCAGATGGAGGTGACACGTAAAATAGGGAGAGGGACATGATCATAAAAATTACCAGCCCTGAGTCACATGGAAGGGAGCAGAGTCCAGCTGGGAAACATATGATCAGCCCTTCAATCCAGAGTTTGACCACTGTTTCCAACACTTTGCTGCAGGCAGACCCTACAAGTAGTAAGACAACATGACATAGCTGGCTTTGCTCACAATCCCCAGGATCATCACAGATGACTGAAACTTGGTAGGTATCACCATGGATACTTTTGTTGGGTCCATGTAGAGTAAACCTGATGTCCTTACTATTCAAGAAGAGAAACTGTGGCTGTAGGTTGGTGACACCAGTACAACATATTTTTTATATTGTACATCAGATTGAAAGATGGCATGTTATTGCTCTTAATACATTTCAAAGATGAATGAGAATTTGCAAATTTGGTGCATGCCATGTAACACTGCATTAACTCTTCTTACATACATGGCTTGTTGAAATACCTAGTACATCCCTACCTTTCTTTCCATATATATGTTATTTATTTATACTCTGTGTGTGTGTGTGTGTGTGTGTGTGTGTGTGTGTGTGTGTGTCTCCAAAGATTCATTAAAAAAAAAAAATTAGCATACAATGAAGGTCAATTTTACTGTCTTAGTTTAAAGACAGTAAAAATCGACCTTGCTAACCACACGCTTCTCTGTAGCCGAAACAGTTAAGGCACGTCAGGCTATATGACGGTTTCATATAGGATACAGGTTTGATTCCTGTCAGAGGACGAATATTTTCTATGAAAATTTCTCGGACATTCAGGCCATTAAATGTTGTTTAATACTGTTTATTATAAACAGAGCATTTACTTAAATATTTGTATCTACGAAAAGAATGTATAAACATAAAAATGTCTTAAAATAATTGTCGGACTTTGTCCATTTCATTATATATATATATATATATATATATGTTTCATAAATAAAAGCTCAAAGATATTATTTCAATAAAACATTTTTTCAATATCAAATCAAAAAATTTCTCCTGAAACCTTACAGAAATAATTCAATATAAATAAAATTCAAAAAATTTTTGTTGAGAGTCCTTGCTAGCTTGCATGATTAAAAAAATTTTTCTTTCAGATTTGATAGGGAAAAAATCTATGCTGAATACTTAAAGTTAATTGTGATTATTCAGTGATATTGAAATTCATTTGGTTGCTGATGACAGATATATGCTTGAAGAATCAAAAAATGTAAAGTTTAAATGCCATTTTGCATCAGAAATATTTATAAAAGAACTCTTTTTCAAGATAAATAGTAAATACTGAATAAATCATAGGATCAAATAGTGAAACAAAAGAAAAAGGGGGGAAAAAAGAAGAGAGAAGAAAAAAGGAAAAAAACGGGGATAAGAGGAAAAGAGAAGAAAAGAGGAAAAGAGAAAAAGAGGAAAAGAGAAGAAAAGAGGAAAAGAGAAGAAAAGAGGAAAAGGAAAAAAGAGGAAAAGGAAAAAAGAGGAAAACAAAAAGAGGAAAAGGAAAAAAGAGGAAAACAAAAAGAGGAAAAGGAAAAAAGAGGAAAACAAAAAGAGGAAAAGAAAAGAGGAAAACAAAAAGAGGAAAAGGAAAAAAGAGGAAAACAAAAAGAGGAAAAGGAAAAAAGAGGAAAACAAAAAGAGGAAAAGGAAAAAAGAGGAAAACAAAAAGAGGAAAAGGAAAAAAGAGGAAAACAAAAAGAGGAAAAGGAAAAAAGAGGAAAAGAAAAAAAGGAAAAGGAAAAAGAGGAAAACAAAAAGAGGAAAAGGAAAAAAGAGGAAAACAAAAAGAGGAAAAGGAAAAAAGAGGAAAACAAAAAGAGGAAAACAAAAAGAGGAAAACAAAAAGAAAAGAGGAAAACAAAAAGAAAAGAGGAAAACAAAAAGAAAAGAGGAAAACAAAAAGAAAAGAGGAAAAGTTTTTAAGTTGATTTTAGTTCATAGTTTGGCGGTACCTATTTAAAGAAAAACAATTTAACCAATTCACTTATGTCATAATGAAATCTTTGATTTTGTCCCCACCCTACGGCGAGGGGAAATGTGATATGTATTTGGTGAGTTTTATGAAATATTAATTTCATAAAAATAACATTCATTCATGTATTGCAGATTAACCAGTATTTTCATCCATCAAATTAATTAAAGGGGGGAAAAAAAAGACACAATTTTCATTAAGATTATAAACATTAAAAAGACAGGTGCTGCCACCCTCTGGATTTCGAAGAATCGCGGGAAAAAAAAATGAAGGTTGCATACATTTTTCAAAACTAATTCAGGCCAGAGCGACTTTCTCTTCCTGAACAGCTTTTATTCAAAAATAAGTTAATAACGAAATTAATCCATTACTGCATAAAGTTTCCTCATATAATAAGACAAAAAGAGGTAAACGATCAACACAAGAAAAAAAAATTAATTAAAATAATAATGCAGGTATCAGTCTGAAGTAATAATTATTGTATGAAGTAAAACTTTGGGAATCACGGATTTTAATAGCCCTGCCTCTTCTATTACCGAGTTCTTTTTTAATGCAACAAATGTTAATGCCTGTGTAATAAACCGACAGTTGATTTGTTTATTTTTATCTTGAATAAAGCAATAATGTCCATCCGACTGTATACATTTAGACATAAAATGTCAAACTTTGACAAGGCTCTAACCTTTTTGATTCGTGTATATTGTATTGTATTTTTGTATCTCATGATCCCACAGAAGAAACAAGAAAAATTAAACATCCTTATTCTGATCAGTTTTCTTTTAAACACGGACCAAATGCCCTTTAGTGAAAATAACCTAGAAAAACACAAAAGTTTCGAAAGACCATCGGTTGTGACTTGTTGAGAGTGATCTTGAAAATTAAAAAGAATTATTTACAAAACCACACACATAGAGAGTAAATTACCGACCCTCTGAAACCAAAGACGAGATGCTGAAAGTAACATCAATCAAAGCTAAGTGACAAACTTTTATATCGCCAATGTGTATTAGGTTCGGCTTTCAGGTTGAAATGAAGGACAAAAAAAGAAAATGCATTGAGAATTTTAACTTTGATGAAAAGAGGGGCAATAAATTCAAAGAAATCATTTTTTAAACAAAAACAAAAAAAAAACAAAAACAAAAAAAAACAAAAAAAAACAAAAAAAACAATCAGAAAATCAGGAGTAGTGTGCATTTGACACTGCTATATCATCATTATCATTGATAGCTGAATATTGTGGGCTCTTTTGAGTGCAGACATTTTTTTTTTTTTTTTTTTTTTGAGGAGGAAGAGGTTGCACAAATATTTCTTTTAAATAATAAAAAAGGGATGTATTACATTTTTAATTTAAGAACAAACATTTACAATAAATTAATTTATAAAAAGTATGTATTCACTTAATCTTCATTTAAGATAAAAAAATAATTATGAACCTCAAATGCTTGTGCTTCCGAAAAAATCCTAAAGAAAAAGAGATTTAAATTTTTTTTAAAAATTCAGAAAATTGAAAAATTCAGATATCAATGATACAGGGTCAAACTTGACATTTGTAAATAAAGAACTAAGCGACTTTAAACGTAAGGCCAATAACTCCGTAAAACTCAGTGATCGATTTAACTGTGTAGTGTCAAGACTCATTTAAAAATCGATAACAAATCAATATTTTTCGATTCTGACAAGTGTCGCGACCTAAGGAAGACTCTGAAGAATTCTAATTTACAAAAATTAAAAAGATTTCCTTATGAGCGAACCAGTCTAAGTAAGTGTTTTATTTTATCCACGTCAAATTTGTTTGAAATCTCACCAGAAAAAAAAATTTAAAAAAAAATGCTATTTCATAATTTTAGGGGGAAAAAATAAAGATGTACTTTCAACACACACACATACAGAAACATCCTGGGCCCGACCCACCTTCCAAAATCTATGCAAATATCAGTACTTCACCCTAAGTAGTGAGTTCGAACCTCATTGAATACTCTCTAGTCGTCTTAAATACCAAAGTAAGCTAATGAAGGGCTCCTTGATCGGGGATTTTTCGGGCGCGTTTCGTACATTAAACAAATTCCATGGTTTGGGTGAAGCTTAATCCAGTGTTAGGGTTCGTTACTATGACTATTATCACTCGGTAGTATTTACCTTACCTGACGAAATTAACGAGACAGGCGCGTGTGCGCGTTGATTAAAATGTCACATTTCTACACTAAAAAAAGGAAAAATGTAAAATTGTAACATATTATGGGGCAGAGGTGGTAAATGTTTTTAGAAATGTGGCAAAATTTTGGAACATTTCAGTAGAAGGGACGATCGATTAGATAATGAGCGTCTTTATGATATGAGCCACTCCCTCTATAAATCCACACTGATATACCGTGGCGTCACTGAACTGCGATAGGGCATCGTATATATAATAGATTTTCTTTCACGACTGACTACAAATAATCAAATAAAAAACTTAGCTAAGATCTACATATGAACCAGATCATAATTGGTGAAACGAGTAACCTTATTTAAACCAGATGAGCCACCCCACTTAAGGTACGAACGAACAGGGTCACTTGTATGCGTTTTTGTTTTTTTTGTTCTTTTTTTTTTTTTTACACTATTTCTCAAAATCCATTATTAATGAATCAGTGAATTACAGTGGCGCATACGATTTATTTACTAGACAACCTGTACTTAGTATAGTACTATTAATTCGAATTGATTTCTAATCCTCCAAAGTTACATTATCCGACTAGTTGGCAATGACTACTGAATAAACTTAGTAACAATTCACAGCTGACACCTCTGACCGGAAAAAAGTGGAAAGGAAAAAAAAATCAGATGGTCAACAATTTTTAAATTATTTTATTAGGTCATATAGAGGGTTGTGTTGTTGTAGTTTAATTTTAAGACCAAAGAGAAAAAAAAGATTTTGATTTCTCCTGTGAAAAACTTTCAAATTCTACCTTAGCACACGTCTTGATGATTTTACCTTTTTTTTTGTTTTTTCTCCTAATGATTCTTTTTTTTTTTTTTTTTTTACCTGCAAGTTGTCCGTAACTGGACGTTTATGTTTCTCTCTCATCTTTAACGACATACACTTGTTATTGCAAATCATTGTTTTTTGTTTTTTTTTGGTTTTAACTTTTCATTCAAAGGAAAAATTTTAGATTCTGGAACATTTATAAAACTATTTTTAGAATAAAAAAAATACATATAAAAGAAATTTAACACAGCTTTTATTTAAAATATAAATTTTAAAGGAAAACTGTTACATTGCTACTTTGGAGCCTTGTGCGTGCACGTTTTAAATTTATTGTTTACTTTAACATCTCAATAAATAAATAAATAAAATACTAGAATTTCTTATTTAAAAATGCAAAGGTAAATGAAGTATTTATTTTAAAATTAGCAACAAAATAACATTAGTTTTTTTTGGGGGGGGGGTTAACTTCCTAATTTTCTCAAGTATTCTAGAAGAAACTACAAATAGTTTTGCACTCGTTAATTGTTTGTTTACAGTTACTAAAATCATAAAATGCCTTCTTTATAATTTAAAATTAACATCTGAATCTAAAAAGGCAAATTTTAAACCTGACTGGGACCGCAAAGATAGCAATTGCCTTACCCCCTATCTTCTTAACAAATCCCTTGGCCTTAACAGTTAACTTATTTTTTTCTATGTACCTATCTTTGCGAAAGAACAGAGAACAGAAGGAGAAAGAGAGAGAGAGAGAGAGAGAGAGAGAAACGTGAAATTTACATCTGACAGACATCGAAGTTAACAGGACAGCCTTTGACAAACATTCCTTACATAACATCACGCCAAAACATACCCGAAGTAGTTTTTTCAGGTTGCAAGGAATCCTTGGAGGAGCTCTCAAAGCAGATCTCCGTCTTGGAGAGTTGGATACTTTCATTGACATGTTTTGTTTTTTTTTTGTAGGTCGGTTCAAGTGTTTTCCTTTTTTTCTTTAGTTACAATGTTTGTATAACTGAATATTCCAATCAGACACATTTTGAACGTTGATTAGATTTTTTTTTGTCTGTAATGTGCATGTCACAACGTTTCTTTAGGAGTTCCTAAAAGTAATTATATTCGCTCAGTAATAACTTTTTCCCCAGCAAGACCTGTACTTCATTTAAACGCGTCCAATAATCACTTTCTTTTTCTTTTCTTAAAATAAATCCTCTTTTCACAATTTCAGTTTTTTTATTTGATACAAAACATAAATGTGATGTCCAAATCTTCGATACCAAAGCTAAAATAAATGTGATAACAGAAATTTAGATGTTTCGTTTAGAAGACTTGGGGAAATCCCAATTTTGCAAAAACACGTGAAACTTGTGAGAAAAAAATATTCCTGATATTTTTGCAAATTTTACAAACAAATATTCTTAATAATTGAAAGAATAAATTAAAGACTGACAAGAAAAATAATTTAAAAAATATAATTCGAGATATAAAAATGAATATTAATTGGGAGGATTTTTTGATGTTTCACGAGCGAATATTTGGAATCTTGTTAAAAGTCCATGCTCTCTAAAAATTAGCATTTTAAATAAATGCTTTCATCTGTTCAGTGGGTATCATTGCAAATATTCTTCCTCTCAAATAAATTTAACATTGTTGCGTATTATGTTAAAGTGGAGGTAGTTTTCTTAAAACTCATTCACTTGTTAATCTGTTAATCCAAAAATACAGCAGACAAAACAAAAGGATACCATGTATTTTGATTTTCAAACAACAAAAGCAATTCACTGAATTGATTATATTAGTCACTTTAGTCAATACTCGTGGTAGTGGTCCCAATTCTAGCCTCTGTCCGTCATTATACGCTGCCATAATCTCTCTTGTCAACGAATTGCATGACCAATATATCTAGTCCTCCAACACCTGAGCGACCCAGGTGCTAGTTCAAGCGGCTTGGTGATGGTGAATGCTATTAACAACGAGGGCGAGCAGCTTTTCACTTAGTGTTTGATAGCAGCAGCAGCATTTCTCGTAATCGTCACCGTGTAGAGGCCGTTTTTTCGAGGATTACGAAAACTTACAGGTGTTGTGTAAGCGGTAAAAGACTTGCTAAACGTTTCTTTAGAAGTTAGCTTCAAGCTTCGAACCAGAGTTGATTGTTTAAAGAACAAAAATGTCTTTATCAGCTGAGCCTCAGTATATTCCCTTTTAGCAGTTTTTTTTTTTTTTTTTTTTAGGATTACCTGGCTTATGCTTAGCTTACCTGTCCAGTTTGTTTGGAATGAGGGAGTGCTTACCTTACTCTTGCTTGCGTTACTACTGATGCGTCCGGCTAGTCGAAAAGAAACGATGGAAGGAAAGCGGGTATTCAAGGGTAACTGTTGTAACAAGAGAAGGTGAATGGAGTGTGGAAGGAAGTAAATGGGAAAGGGAGAAGGAAGCTTATGTGGGTGGGGTGGGCTATCTCCGGCCACCTGGAAAGAAAATTGTGGGAAGAAGAGGGTTTTAGTTAGAATGAAGGGAAACTGAATGAGAATGATGAGTAGAACGGTGACGGGCAGGGAAATGATAAGCACAGTGAATGAAGAGGGGTACAGGGAAAAAAAAAACTAATGTATTATTTGTTGACGAGAGAACAATTCAAAGGTAAAAGATGAGACTTGCGCGTCTCTCTGACATTTATTCCCCAAGATACGAGTTCAGCGAAACGCCGTTTAATTACGAAGTTTTATTGGATAATAATTTTTAGGACGATATCCAGTGGCCACTATTCGAAAAATTATTTTTGTGCGATAATCAGCATTTGCAAAGAGTGGTTTTTAGAATGGATCAGAGTGGAATGCAAACAAAAAACAGTTTCGATACTATTCCGTTCCACATTTATGGCCTTGTTTCACACTTAGAAGAGCATGAAAACTGAAAAGTACAGACTTCACTTCACGTCTTTGGCAGAGTTCCCAGGATAGATATTCCTGAAAAACAAATAGGTACCTCCAAAGTACCAAAGATCACCATTATAGCCGAAAAATATAAATTTATTTAAAAATCCAATATTTGTCATAGAGATATATTCCGAAGTCATTTAGTAAATTTAAGGATTAACTAACTGGGTTTTTCAAAGGTAATGTTTACTTTTTACTTAAAACTTAATGAAAATAACGCTTATTTACACACGGTAGCCTGTGGCTCAATAAATATTAAACACGAAAACTAAATACACTCCTGACTTAAAAAGCGCGCGAAAAATAAAAGTTAAAGAAATACGGAACACCAGCAGTGCAATAATCACGAAATTGGTATTTATGTTTAAAAAATAAATTGTCTTTAACCATATATATAATCAATAGTCTAAAATTCTATAAGTAGTGAAACAAAGCTACTAAAGTTACCACTTCAGTGAATCTTATTTAAATTCATATTCATAAAGGGACAAAATAAATTTCATTGCCTTTCAAAGATTTCTTTTAAAAATTCTATGATTATATATCCAAATCATCTTTCATGGTTTCATACAGATAAACTGGTACTCTTTTTCAAACGACCATCAAAGATATGCAAAAACTTCTGACTGAGAACCATGAATATTCAAAAAAGCAGAGGATCACCCCCCCACATTTCTCTAATAAACAGAAATGAAAGGAACATCATTAAATATAGAACTCTCAATTCTATTTTCCTAAAGAAATATAAAAAGAGTATTACATTTCCTTAAAACATGGTCGAGGTAATGGTAAATATAAATTGTGGCAGTTAATTGACAATATCTCACCTTCCGTTTTCGATGATATTGAACAAAAATATAACTGGATGTGTGTCTCAACAAACCATTTAAAGGTTGTATTCAAGAATAGTGGAACAAGTGGATGGTTACCAAAGAAAAGTTATTCAGGCTACAGTAATAGCCTACCAAAAACACAGCACTTATGAGGTCTTGTAGATTGTGGTAGTTAATTGACAATATCTCACCACTATTTTTTCATTAGAATTTGAGTGGAAACAAAGTATATGCTTACTGAATACACTTAATAAATTCAATACATTTAAAAATATGATTGGGGGGGCTGTCGTCAGCAAATATAACCTGAAACATATTTTAACTTGAAAATTTGGGGGTTTTCTTATATGCTCAGTTGCTTTGTATGACAGCATATATGATATATCTAATATTGTTGCTATTATGGGAAAATTTTTCTTGTGTTAGCAGAAAGCATGCATTAGGACTTCAATTGCTCAGTCATCCATGAGAATAAATTTTAAAAAAATTAAATTTATCAACCATTTTGTTTACCATATATACTCATGTATAAGTCAACCCCTGAATTTTTTGCATGAATTTTAACCACTCCAGAAAAAAATAATCTCTGTATAGTGCAACCAGTCATCAAAAATGCATGATTATTTAACCACTCCAGAAAAAAATAATCTCTGTATAGTGCAACCAGTCATCAAAAATGCATGATTATTTAACCTCTTCAAAAAAAAAAAATTACCTGTGGAAAGTGCAACCACCTATTTTTTGCATAAAAAAAAAAATGATAAAAACCAACACTATACTTGAGTATATATGGTAATTCTTTTGTGAATCTTCATAGGATTAGAATTTTTTTTTTTTTTTTTCAAGTGTACAATTGGGCACATACCTGCTTTACAAAATTTACAGGATTTTTCATGATTATAAACAAAGATATTTTATTTATTTTTATTAAAGAAATATTTAACAGATTGTATTCATGCAGCAATCATCTTTGGCACCTCGACATGGTGTCATGGTTAGCAAGCTTGTCTCGCTAGAACAATTACACATGAATAGTGAGTTTGATCCTCACTGAGTGCTCCATACTTTCAACCTTATGCCACCATCAAAGCTACACTTAGAAAAATCATCAATTACTACTGAGTACTCCTCACTAGGCATGCCATACTTTTGACATTGTGCCACATCTAAGCTTCAGTTAATAAATCAGGGCACTTTGACATGGTGTAATGATTAGAAAGCTTGTCTCACTAGGTCAATTGCCACTAAGTAATTAGTTTGCTCCTCACTGGGTGCTCCATTTTTGGCTTTAGGACACATCTAAGTTACACTTAGAAAATCATTTGGGCACTTTGATGTGGGGTAATGGTTAGCAAGATTGTCTTGCTAGAACAATTACCGAGTAGCAAGATTGACCTCACCGTGTTGGGACACCCAGAGAGGATTGAACTCACTATTCAGTTGTAACTGTTCTAGCAAAACCAGCTTTCTAACCATTACACTATGGCCTTGTGTCATATCTAGCTATGCTTAGAAAATCCCCATACAAATATCATTGAAAAATAACTAATTTTCAACAGGACTTTTACTTTCTGAATTTTAAATTGGAAAAACTTCAATTTTTATTTTAAACAATTTTAAAAGCTACAGACAATAGGTGGCTTTATTTCTTATGGCCACCTGCAAATCTCCTGCAGATACAAGAGATTCAATGAAAGTTAAAAAATAAATAAAAAATAAAGTGACTAAGGCTGAAAAGTCAATTCTTCACACACTGCTAAGTCTGTGTTTCACCCATAAAAATGCTTGTCAGGTTTTTTTTTTGTTCTTTTTTTTAATATAACAAATTGCTTCCAGGTGAGAAAGGTAAATTTACTACATGATTTTGGTTTTATTTAATTGATACTGAATGTAATTTTTTCAAGTCTATCAGTGAAAATACTGCTGTGGCCTTAATGTATGAATAGGTTTTAATGTATGAATAGGTTTTAATGTATTTAAGTGTTTCTTAAAAACTGGTATTATAATAATTTGCTTATATTTATTTCTATATATACTAATGCTCATTTTCTACCAGACACAGACCTGAATACCTCAATCCATAGATATGAAGACCCACTCACACAGTTGAATAATACATTTCAGTTCCAATTTTTTCAATATAAAGAAAATATAGGTTTGCCTATTGTCCAGTTCACACTCATCCTTGGTCTTTTGAACAGCAGTAAAGGTTTATCCCTTGTTTTCTGTTTAGGATTGGGTTTTTTTTTTGATTGTTCTAAAGTTGACTTCAATTCTATGCTTATAGCATGTTCACCAAAAACTCTGCACTTATTCACTATTTATTTACATTTTTTTTCAATAGGATTTTTGAGAGGTTTGCCTATTGTCCGGTACACACTCCTCTCCAGTTTTTCAAACAGAAGTTGAGGTCTATCCTTAGTTTCTCCTTTTATGATTGGGTTTTTGGTTTCCTCTAAAAAGTCATTTTCTTCTTTCATATCCGGTAGTCCCTTGCATCTTAGTGGCATTATCACTTTGCTTGCAGAGGTGCCTCTTACTCTGTAATCCTCTACCTAGAATGGCTCTTGAGTTTTGCACAAGGTGAACATTATTGTAAAAAAAAAAAAAAAAAAAAAAAACATGCTAAGACAAATTTAGTAATTGTTAATTGTATGTTTTTTTTTAACTTGGTATTTATCCCTGCACACACATTACAGGAGAATCTGGCACAAGGCTTAATGTGGGAGTTACATGAGACCAGATATCAAAAATAGTCAAAACCCCTTGGCATTTTCCCTGGTTGGGGAGGTTTTTAGGTACCAGAGACTAAAGCAATCTCTGCTCCCAAGTGAGAGGTATACTGAACTTTATTAATTTGCACTGGTTTAAGTTGAAAAGCTCAATTTCTCTTATTTCATTTTTTTATTAGTTTTCATACAGAATTGGATCAGATTAGATTTAAATTAATATATAGGTAAAAAAAAAAAAAAAAAAATGAACATGTAAATTAAATTAAAAAACAAAAACTACAATGAGATTTAGGCGTAGTCTGCAAGAAAATTTACTCATGCAAAACCGCATACAATACAGTGAAATTAAGCAGACACACTGCTGTTTACAGAGAGAACCTCTGGTAAACCCATTGCATAAGGTGCCTATCATAAAGAGCCTTCACCAAAACCTGAATTCTCTAACCAACACATTTTTTTTATATGGCATTTTCTTGACAACCAGTACAGATAAACTTAAGGTAAGAGTTTATTTAATTTTATTTCCTTGCTTTACTGTCTTAAAGTCTATGTTTACAGGCCTACACTTGTCGAGAAAATAAACAAACATTTTAAAAAAAAAATAAATAAATAAAAATAAAGTAAGTGTGAAATTGGCCTATTTCCTCATCCTGAAGTGTCAAACAACAAAGCTCAAATAGCAAAGAATTTTATTTATTTTTTGAGTAGCTTTGTGTCACAACTGCAAACCCTGTAGACCAGGGGAAGGGGAATTTCAGGTGGCAGAATCTTACTATTTCACAAGTTTCTCATTGACAGTAATCTTCATCAGAATAATATATATTTAAATACCTTGAGCTTTTATTGAACATTTTTACAATACTTTGGCATTCTATTGAACTTTTTCTTTATCAAAGTATATATATTTAATAATTAGTTATGAATTAAAACAAATTACTGTACATGTATTCAAATTTAAAAATCCATCAACATTTTCTATTGCTATTAAATTTATAAAACTTATCTGTAAAAATAATCCATGTAAATGTATACGTACTAATATGGAAAAGAATGAAGATTTTCAATAATATATTCATATTATTTGGAATGCACCTTTTGAGGGAGACAATCTTGGAAAGTGGGGAGAGTGACATTCTCACTTATGGTGAAATGTGTGCATTGATCAAAATATGTTGAGAACTACAGATGTAGACAATCATTTAGAGTAAAAATCTACAATAATCCATAGGCATGAAATAATGAAAGGTGAGGACATCTACAATTGAAAATAGCCAATTAGTTTTAGTCTTAATTGTAAGAGATAAAGGTTATCTTTAAAAAAATCTATCAAAAAACTAAAAAGCCTGAAAACATATAACCAAATAAAAATATGAAAAATTCAAGTCCAGTCTACAGAATTTGATGATTCTAAGAGAACTGGAAGACATACAGATTTATCATCAGTGGAAATAAGATACACAGATGGCTGCGTTAATGGAAAACTCAGAAAGGAAACTGAATGGACTCTTAGACAATGTAGTTGGTTGGTTGATTGATTTTGTTTGGCAGCATATCAAGCTCTATGGTCAATTAATGCCAAAATCTAAATATTTTGTACATAATTTCATACTTTCAGAGTAAAGGTATGTTTTTAGATACATATTTTGTAGATCATAAAATGTATTGTTAGTAATTTTACTATAAAAATGTATTTTTATATTTTTTAGTGTTGCATTGATTTTCATTTTGTCATAAAAATGTATTGTTGGCAAGGTGACCTGTAAGGATCACCTTGATTGTTGGCTATTTTATTATAAAAAATATACTGTTTATTTTTGTTTGGGAGTTCACTATTTGTTCATAGCTGGGACCCTAACAGGTATTACCACTCTGAATCAGGGTGGACCTGGGAACAACAGCAATTAAGAGGTGGTCCCATGCTCCTCAAAACCTCCAATCTCCTTGTTGCCAAATGCAGTTTATCATCATAGATACAAGGTAATAAAAGAAAGCAAGAAGAAAAGACTAACTGTAAGAAGACAGAATGCATGGTTGTCAGCAAAAGAGACAATCTAAGATCTGAACAATATATTGGGAGGTCAAAATCAAGGCAGTACAGAAATTCAACATTTAGGTAGTTTAGTAGTAAACTATAGAAAATATGATACAAACCCATCAAAATAGTGAAAGATGCCTTCCAGAAATGAAGACAAATATTAAGACATAGAAAATATTAGAAAAAAAAGTGATGATCTGCTATGTAATCTTCTATATGACAATGAATGCTGGACAATTTCCTCACAAATGAAGAGACTTGATGTGACATAGATATGGTTTTACTAAGAATACAATGGACTGACCATGTGAACAATGAAGAAGTCTTAAGAAAAATAGAAACAAGGAAACATGCTTGCAATTATAAAGAAACAACTGAAATTTATGCCACATAATGAGGAAAGAGGGCTTAGAGAATTTAACACTTGCAGGACATGTTGAAGGCAAGAGAGGCAGGGGAAACAGCAAGTAACCTAAAGAAGTTTGTGTGAATGGATGGTAGAACAGTAAAAGATAAAATTACTTAGAGCAACAAAAGACAGTAAGTTGTGGAGAGCCATGATCACCAACATCCTGAAAGTACTTGGCACATCAAAGTAGCAGCAGATAAGAAATCAAAAAGGAGATAAGTGTTGCTAAGTTTCAATATTTTATCCTAACAACTGAGGATTAAGAGATTGTAGGCTTATCCTTAGAGACATTTAAAACTAATAATGTACCAATTACTTACAAAAAAAACAGATACAGCACCCTGGGAGAACCTTTGCTTATTTGGAAAAACTAAACTTTGTATATACATAGATTAAATCAGTTTTTCTAAACTACATTTATTTTTCCTAGAGACTATTCGTAAATGGAATCTACACAAATATTTTTTTAAAACTTGTATTCTCTGTGAAACAAACATTTTAATTGAGGTTTTCAATATTAATTGTTGGTTTTAATCCTTATTAGGAAGGACTATAAAATCCTTCCCATCCCCAATTCATAAGCAGAAGCATGCAAATGTATTCTGGGATTTCTTTCTAACCAATAAAATAACCTGTTTCTCAGTTCCATCTGACTCAGTCCTGGTCTGTCTTGACGTCGGAACGCTACATTCACTTATCCAAACTTGCTCGTGTGTCAACCCAAATTCTTAGTTTGTGAACATTTTGCTTTATTACTGTTAATTTTCCTTGCATATATTGTTTACTTGCTTTATATTTTTTTTTTTTTTTTTTACCCTGTTATTTTTTTTCTTTTTCTTGTTATTGCAAACTTTGTCAATTCTGTTTGGACAGTTCTGTCATTTATTTTACATTTAACCATGGCCACACAATAAATTTAAGCATGAAATGGATTCTGTATTGATCTGTAACACACTGAATTCCTGAACCATGTCATTTGTTTGAAATTTTTTCTTTATAATTTCTCATCAAGGATGCACAAAATATTTCACATTTAAAAATTATTGTCTTGCAGACATTCCAGCAATCTTCTAAATTGTGAACTCACACCAGAACAACTTTTTCATGTTCATAGCAGAAATGCATTTTGTCACCAATTTAAAAAGCAAGACAATCATCTTGAGTTAACTTCAAATAAGACATTTTTAACAAAATATCAACGTTCTCAAACCACAATCAAATAAATTTAATTCTTTATGTAACCAATACAGTCAGGTCACCTGCTATAAAGAGTATGATTCACATACACCTGATGAAGGTTAGAAGGTATAATGGACGAAATGTGATAACAACAACAAAAATGAGGACAATAGAATGTAAATAATGTGAATTTTACTTATCATACAGCAAGAGAAAGATTTATTATTAACAACATTTCGCTAGACTCAAGACAGGCTTAAAATAAATCAAAAGATGCAAGGGAGATAAACCAAAAATGCTATCATCTCAGTGTAGTAAAATTTAATCTCAAAATATATTTAAACTTTTTAATATGCACCTTAAAACAGTTATTAGGTAAAATGAACTGATCCAAAAACCAATTGTTCATTTTAATCTTTATTATCATAAGTCGTGTATCTTGATGCACTTCTCGGGTAAAACCAATTACATACTTTAAGGCTGAGCGAAATTAATTATTTAGTTGATGAACATGGTGCTAAAATTAACCAAACCAATTAAGTAGAGTAAGAATCTTAAACCAGAGTTAAAAATTTATGATTGAATTCCAATCTTGCAATTGTAAAAACTGTACCAGAACAATGTGGTAAAAACCAACTATAAGTCTAGTTTGAAGCAGTCAATGCTCATTTGGTAAACATACAAGTTTTTGTTCATTATAATGGCATAGGACTGAAAGTTACAATTAGAATATAACGTCAGGAAAAATCAAATACATCTACTCTTTAGTCAATCATACACTTTTAAACTCCTATTAAACTATAAAATCTATTCATAGATCTTGAAATGAGACACTGACATCTGAATGAAAGTTTTTATTGTCTTCTAAATCTTGTTTGTCACTATAACTTGACATAGGTTATCTCTGACCTAAAAGAATACTTTATATTGTTTATATAAGGAAGAATTCTTTACTTAGATCTCAATTAGTTACTGTTATGATAGATACAAGGATCTGAAAAAGCAGACAATGTAATGCTCTAAAAACACCTCACTTAATACTTAAGACTTTGTTATGAAGAACCAAAAGGTATATACGTGGACCTAGTCAGACTGTCCAATATTTTATAAATACTACTGATAATAAATAAATATATAAATAAGTACTAGATACATAGTGATTCATGAGTAGATCAAGATAGTCAAAAGTACAGATTTTAAAGCTGCTGTGAATGGGTCACTTGATTAAAAAAAAAAAAAAAAAAAAAAAAAGATATTATTCCTTTCATGAGTGACAATGCAAAACTCATGAATGCAAGTCAGGAGCCAAAAAAAGGCTGGAAGTCAATAAAAAAAAAAATTTTAAAAATCTGTGATGGCAGATATTGTAATTTTACCAAAGTAGAGATAATGTGCAAAGTGGCATCAGACAATGATACTTCTTGGAAGAAAATGAAAGTTATCAGTCATGCTGGAAAACTACTGGTGCAGTGGAAGAGTGCTAGGTCTTTAACCCAGAATTCTGTAGATTGGAACTACACTCTGTTACCAGATGATAAAACAGGATCTTGATCAATAAACTGAGTGACAGCATTTCACCAAACAATAACATTCATACTGAGGAGAAATTTCAGCAAACTTAAATAATGCTTAAAGGTTAAATCCACTTTGGCAGAAACAGAGACATGCCTGCCACTGCCATTGCTTAGAACACATCCATTAAGCTGAGGTGTGAGTGTCTAATATCTTTAGAAACTTGTTAGCCAAGGATGGTGAATTCAATCTTTGGTAGGACCACAAGAGTCAGCATAATCAATACCTAGTATTTATTCAAATGTTAAAACATTTTTTAGCATGTTGCCTGCAAGCCACATCCTTCTCATGGGCTATTTTTCTACAGCCAGTGGGAAACATTCTCATAACCAATATTTTTCTCAATTTTTAATAAAAGGTACCAGGGATGAAAGCTTATTAGATCAGAACCCGAGCCTTCTCACTTGTTGGAGGAACTCCTCTCTGATTGACCATGTCTTCAAGGGTGTGGCCATACTCACCATGCTAGTAGGTTAAGTGAGGCTATTCAACCCCCTAGTTGGTGGATTTTTTTTTTTTTTTTTTTAATAAAAGAACATGATTCAAAGAGACAGAAGAGGACAATTGATATTGAACTTAAATTTTTGAAGATCAAAGTTGATTGGAAAGCAAGAAACCAGAAGAGAGTTCCACAAGTGAGAAGTTCAAAAGAAGAAACTGTTAGCATAGAACAAGATTTTATGTAGCAATTTCAACTGTAAAAATGATGAGACAAAGCTTCCAACTAGTACTAATTTATAATGGCAACTATACTAATTTATTAAGTCAGGGTATGAAAGAAGAAAGCTCATCAATTACCATGAAAATATTTATACAAAAGAAACATGAATGCTACATTATGAAAAATTGACTGGAGCTAAGATGTCAGGTCAGGACCAATAACATTGCAGATTCTTCTTTAAATTTAAAGATTCTTCTTCCTTCCTAACTTTTTGTTCAAAGTAGTGTGGAATATCAACAGTTTGATGATGTCATTATTTTCTTTTTATTGAGTTAAAAATATTATCCATTTTAGTTGTTGCTGCTTTTGAAAATCCTCAAATGATGTGGTTTCTGTTATCTAGTTTTTTGTTATTCTGTTGTGCCAGTTCATGAGGTTCAAACAAGGACGGTCTTCTTCAAAACCAGTGGGATTTATTCATTCAAAGCCATTTTTAATCATTGACTTCATATAAGTATTAAATTTCAGCCTTAAGGTAATAAGAGGAAAAAAAAGCTGAGAAAAATCAGTAAAAGTTCTAAGAAAGATCTTGTGAATCAAAAAAGTCCTTTCAAATATGATCACAAAGAATCAATACTATTACTCTATTTCGATCAATATGAGGACAATATATTTTAGAACCTTAAAGAGAAATCAGTGACAAGATAACCATGACTTGAGAGAGCCTCTGGTTTGAAAATTTTAAGGTTGGAACTATCAGATCTATAATCAGTAACTTAAAAAAAAAAAAAAAAAAGAATAAACTAGACAACTCTTTGGTACAAGTCAAATGAATATTATACAAATGATTTTTAAGACTTAATATATTAACATGTGCAACTAATCTGTGAGAGAAAGTAAAAATATTTTAGAATGGCAATAAAACCGTTTCCATTCACAAAACATTTTTTGTTCTCTCTCATTCTCATTGATAGTTATAGACATCCAATCAGAGAGCACACACTGGATAACTCCCACATATAAAAGTGTAACAGTCATTGATAAGATGCAACTACAAACATTCAGAGATAACATCCCAATGCTCTAAGATGCTGGCTTCTCATTGGCCATGCTAAAAGCTTCTTTTAGCCTATAAAAAATAAAATAAAAACATAACATGAAATGCAATGAAAATATAAAGTTTACCAAACATTATTCTTTTAACACACGCAAAGATATAAAAACCAATTACTTCAATATATGGATTTCCAAAGAAAGATTCTTTTCAAATTACAAAACAAAGGAGTATAACTCCACAGTAATTTGGGGATATAAATTGCTTATATATCACCTTTTATAGTTTATTAATGTTTGTAAATGGCAGTCTTTGATTTTCTATTAGATGTTTAATATTCAGTATTCTTAATCCAAATGTGAATTCCCTTTCCAAAGACATTTTCCCTATTTTTCAGTTATTAGGTTGCTACATGAAAACCATTGCAATGGATATTTTGCAAACATCTCAATAGGTGACAAATACTTCTGTAACAGATTTTAATTAAAAATTAACAAAAATGAAATAATTATTTATAAGTCAGTAATAAAAAAAAAAATTTAAAAAAAACAGACAAAAAGTAAAACTGATCACATAAAAACATGAAGTAGATTACAGATAAAAACAGATGACAATGAAATCGATTTTATGGTATGAAGTTAACAGTTTATCATATAAAATCAAATTAGGGATCAATTTTATATTGATAAGCATTACAGTGATTGCTTTAGAATGACTATCCCATCACAGTTTTCTTCATAAATTCTTTGATTTATAAGACTCAAAGAATGGGGGGAAAAAAAAATGTACCAATAACTCAGAAGCCTGACTTATCACTGAGGTAGTTGTGAATTTTCTCCACTGGTGCCAGTGAGCTGTGCTTAAGCTCAGATAAAGACAAGATTGCACATACTTTTTTAAAATAGGTATGTCAGCCATCCCAAATTGAAGAATTTGGGCAGCACAATCTTCTTGACCTTACTTGTCCTTTTGACATACAAAGCCAACAAATAATGATCTGGAAAAGCTGTCAAAAAAGATTAGAAGAAAAAAAATCCAAACAAAAGTTAGTAAAAGACGAGCAGGAAAAAGAGAGGAAACTATTTCTGTAAATGAAATTTTAGATTCATTAAGCAATTTTTTAATCTAAGTGAAAACGAACAGAAAGTATTTATATATGCTAATATTAAATAAGGTATTTTCTAAAGTTAGTGTAGATGTGGCACAAGGCCAAAAGTATGAGCATCCAGTGAAGATTGAACTCGTATTCAGTTGTAATTGAATTAGCAAGACAACCTTGCTAACCATTACCCCGCCTCGAAAAATAAGACTGACAAAGAAGATATTATTTCAATTATACAAAAGTATTTATTGTTCTTCATTATTGGGTCATGTTTAGAAATAACTTTTATGGAAATTTCATTAAGCTACTTGATAAGAATGTTCTGTTTTGAACAACAATGAAACTAATTCCAAATAAAGAAATTTAACACATTATCAAAAACAAAACTAGATGTCCCACCAAAAACAACAACATCATTTGGAGGGCATACAACCTGTGATTTTGCTTTTAATTAAACAATATGCCACCCACTTTCCATAAAATTCTTAAATACAAGGAAAGAATTCTCATAACTTGTGATGAAATAAGAATTAAGAAATTATTATTATTATTTCTATGTATCTAAGAAAAAGCTACATAGCAACCAAAATATTATTGGTTGTCTGATAGAATGACAGCAGCAAACTTATATGGTAAATTTATTTACACTCAGATTATTGTACTCATCTTTATTGTTCACAGCATGAGTACTGCTCAGTTATTGCTTGCCCTATTTTAACTAAGTCTATGCCTGCACTACTCAGTACAGGAATTAAACTCACAATTACTAGGTCTGCAAATTCATGAACACTTTAATTCACTAGGTCATCATTTCAAGCAATAACTGAGCAGTACGAAATATGAACTTGACACAATATCCCTAGACATGTTCAGTGGAATGAGAAAAATCTAACCCCCCGCCCCCCGAATAAATAAAGGGTTCTGTGTTTGAAATTTCCTGAAGAAGAATACCTGGAGTAACCCACACCTGATGAAGGCCATATGGCACAATGGCTGAAATATAATGATAACAACAGCAGACATGAGGAAATAATGATAGTTCCTGATTCCAGAAATTAAGACAGAAATAGTGATTTTAGTCCATAATTGTAAGCCATATGTTAAAATATGATAAACTTCATAAAACACTACACCCCCCCCCACAAAAAAAAATTAACCTTTTTTTTTTCTCTTTCTTTTTTTTAGAAGTGAAGCAGATATTTAAATAGTCAAATTTTGATATTTGACTTGACTTTGGAGATATTTCTTATTGATTTCAAACAGAATAAAGGTTGTAAACTTTATGGTGCCTCAGTGTGAGGAAATGGTTAGTGAGGCTAGTCTGAGTGATAACTACTGGATAATGAATTCAATTCTTACTGGGTGCTTTATACAAAATTTGTCCTTAGATAACCCAACAAAGGCTGACATGCCATAAAGTCAACTGACAAAATCTTCACTTTAGTTAAATTTTAAACTATGAGAGAGAAATAAAACTGGCTGATGTTATTGTTAAAATGGTGGATTTATTCTGTAGTATTTTTAATTAACTAAAACACTAGTTTTTTTTTGTTGTTTTTTTTATAATAATTAAGTATTGGTTGGGGTCCATCAGGCCAGTTTGCCCAAGATTAATGACTTACTATGGCTGCAGTACATGTGGCACCTCTATGACTCTAAAAGTTTATAGGATTCCTGATCGAGATTATTTATTGTGTAATTTTTTTTTAATAATTACCAACATTAATCTGAATTTAAGTTGCAAAGTACATTACAATTCAAGTTCTCATTCAGTGATTTTAAAACTAATAACATTCTCTGTATATGCACATGATAATGAAGCCTGATTGGTATAAATGTGTGATCATTACAAAAAGTACAGCTTAGGTCAAGTTAAATGGTTTAGGTTATTTTGACAGAGATATAAATAACTGTTGAATTTCAATTAGCATCAGATTTGCTAACCACTATGAAAATTGAATTATAAAGAACCACGTTTAAATGGGCAATTTTTGTTTCATTTGAATGAATTCCCTTGAGAAAGGCATCAATCTACTTATATGGCTATGAGTAAACAGAGCTTTTTTTAAAATCATTTCACACAAAACAAGGCAATAAAGTCACCAAGACAAGGGGTTACTGAGTATGAAAGCATCTGAGAAAAAACATTAAGGTGGGAGGACAATAAAAGAACAAGATTTAAGGAAACAGAAGATGAATATTGAGGTTACACTTACATTTTTGAAGGTTAAAGTTGAATGGAAAACTGAAAAGTGAAGAGTATGAAAGAAGAAACTATTAGCATAGAATTTATGCTTCCATCTTGCCATTTCAACTCTAAAATGAGGAGACCTAGCTACCAATCTAGTACTGCATTTAAATTCATTAAGTCGAGATACCAAAGAGGAAAGCTCATCAGAATTATTATCATGAGGATATTTATAGAAAAGGTACAAGAAAGCTACATTATGGGGGTGAGAAAGTGACTGAAACTGAGATTCTGTCTATATTTCTGAGATGAGGTATTATGTACAGTATTTACATTAGTCAGACTATTGTCCTCATCTTTGTCGCCGTATTTGTCACAACGTTTCAGAGGGAAAATTAGCAGGAGATAACTGACATCCATCAAAACATGGCACGTGGAACTAGAACAGTCTACCCCAGTGATCGAAATAAAGGGTTCAGTTCAAAATTCCAACCACCTGAAGAAGGCCGGCGCGTACAACGGCCAAAACGTTGTGACAAATATGGCGACAAAGATGAGGACAATAGTCCGACTAATGTAAATACTGAAACTGAGATGTCAGGACCAATAACATTGCAGATCCTTAGGATTTTATCAAGAATCTCTAAAACATAATAGAAGCACAAGACCAGATGTAGCTGCAATATTCAATGCATGGATGAATGGTATACTTATAAATGTGTAAGATAGATTCTGGCAAGAAAAAAAAACACAATGCAATGAACCAACAGACCTAGCAACTGATTCAATATAATCATTCTACTTCCTGTTAATGAAAATGTTAACCCCAAAAGGTGCAATGAGTCACTCTCCTGGAGATTATCATCCGCCTGTAAGACAGTCTACCTTGGGCATCAGATAAACACTCCAGCTCTGTAAAAATTCAGTAACTACTTAAATTGTTAACAGCATTACTTGGCAAGGATGCATCCCTATGCTATACAAGTAGTCAGAAAGAATAAACATATCAATTAGTAACAATCAATTTTCAAATAGTTTCTAGTCTCTGATATTAACAGAAACTTTATGAATAATAAGTGTCTTACTTTTCTATTTTTTTTTCTACTCCTATGTTTGTGTCAGAGCTTCTACTCAAACATGGGTATCCACAATATAAAGTTTGAAGAAGTAGAAATTAATGTCAGATAAGAAAAGCCATTGATTCCTTAGAAATTACAATGTTAAGTGTCATTTTTTTTTATATTTACCGATTTGATTAATTTTCGAAATTAATCTGTATGGGGCAGTTTTGACAAAAACAATGCTTGTTCTATATTTAGTTTTCCATAAAATAAACATACACAGACACACATACATGCACGTGTGTGTATTTCTTTCCTTTTTAATCTGTCTATTTACAAAGATGAGGACAATAGGATTCTTTATGTCTTCATGGTTTGGAATCATTTTCTTGTATGCAGTCAACATCAAATTACCATCTTTTTATCTGTTTTCACATTCCTTATAATTCCCCACTCATTACCAAAAGTAGCACATGTTATTTTTACAAAGCAGAAACTTGTCACATGCATGTCAATAAGTAA
The DNA here is from genome assembly GCA_903632075.3 of Acanthosepion pharaonis. Lineage (NCBI taxonomy): Eukaryota > Metazoa > Mollusca > Cephalopoda > Sepiida > Sepiidae > Acanthosepion > Acanthosepion pharaonis. The sequence continues at coordinate 582,712 of CAHIKZ030000616.1, read as the reverse complement.
ATAACTATAAAAGGAAATAAACAGTAAAGGTAAATTAAGTTCTCAGTACAAAGTTGGACTTAGTGGTTAGAACACAGGACAGCTGTCTGCAAGGTCTATGGCTTCAAGCAAGTAGCAATCAATGCGGCAGTAAATGTTGGATAATTTTACAGATGAAGAGGAAACTGGAAGCAACTGACACTCACCTGGTTGAAATGTGTCAAACCATTACAGCAAAATAATAGAAATTATTTTAGTGATGAAATTACTAGCTACATGTCATTCTTTAGTATATATACATATATATATATATATATATCACACACTGAGTGCAGGTGTTAATAAAATAGTGATCAATGTAATATAACAAAGCTATTAAGTATATATTAATAAATATACATTTTATCAATAGTAGCATGAATCAGAGTTTCATGCAAACACAATCTTCAGGGAGCTTTTTTTTTTTAGATGAAATATTTTCCATGAGGTCTGATTAGACTTTTCTACTTCATATATATATATATATATATATATATATATATATATATATATATATATATATATATATATATATATATATAAATGGACAAAAGTCCGACAATTATTTTAAGACATTTTTTATGTTTATACATTCTTTTTATAGATACAAATATTTAAGTAAATGCTCTGTTTATAATAAACTGTATTAAACAACATTTACTGGCCTGAATATCCAAGAAATTTTCATAGAAAATATTCATCCTCTTACAGGAATTGAACCTGTATCCTATACGGAACCGTCACATAGACTGACGTGCCTTTAACTGATTTTTTTTTAAATCAGTAATCACCGTATAATATATAGACTGTGCTAATATATTAATATTGGTTACTGAACAAATATGAAACTAATTTCTAGTAAAATAGTTGTAGCTATAAACAGATGACATTTTGTGATTTGCCCAACAATGTCAATTTCCATTTGAATACAAGTCTTTTACAATAAAAATATTACAAAAAGTTTAAGTGAAAGTGCCAAGCCAATCAAATTACTAAATCAGCAAATGATATTGGTTATTTAATGCCAAAATTTAAATATTTTGAATGCAATGGTATACCTTCAAATGCAGATAAAATGTATTGTTGGTCATTTTGCTTTAAAAAGGCATTGTTAGTAATTTTACTATAAATAGGTATTGTTGGTAACTTATATAAAAATGTATTATTGTATTTTTATACTTTCATAGAATTTTATTTTCACTTTGAAGTTCACTATTCGCCCATAGCTGGAACTCTAACAAGTGCTACCACCCCTGGTCAGGGTGAACCTGGGAACAGCAGCAATTAAGAAGTGGTTCCATGCTCCTCAAAACCTCCAGTCTCCTGATCAGAAGCATTGCTGCCAGATGTTGTTTACCGTCATACTCAGGACTATATATATATATATACTTTGAAATACCTGACAATAAACAGTTAAGTGACTGATTTACTAAAAATAAAATTTCCCATTATTAATTAAAATCAAAAGACTTATTCATAATGCTCCAGAGAGTTTTTCAAAATTGCAACAGTTACTTTAATTTGCATTGTGAATTGTAGTGTAATGAATATCAGCTGAGAATGAGAAATCAAAGAACCAAGTTCTAATTCCGGTTGGGTTTGTTACATTCACTTATGTGCAAAATATCCTTGGAAAAGGTATGTATCCTTCCCTTCTTCCCCCAGCTATAGGTTGAATAGCAGTACAGACTAGATCCTATAGCCTTGGTTGGCAACTAAATTACCACAGAAAGAAATGGCAACCGACTGAGGGAAAATCTTCTGCCTGGTAAGTCATGAATCAAAAGAGACATGATTGTCCAAGTGTGCATCACATATGGCGCATAACTCACAGACTTTAATTTTCTTTTTTCTTACATTTGTTTGCACAAATATCAGTGCAGTAAGGGGCTATTTTCAGGGATCAGGTATTACTTTCACTAAGATGATGACAGATTTCAAAACTGCAAGCCAAACCAATCGCAGCATATTTTTTTATTTATTTTTCAATAGCAATTTTAAATCACATTTTTCTATTTTATTATAAAGAATATTTAATAGGAAACCAAATCATTACCCTTCTCTTGCAAAACTTTTCTTGCAAAAATTTTTGAAAAAATCCAAGAGTGAATAAATTTTTTTCAAGAACAAATAAAATACAGTGTTCAATTAGCAGCCCAGCTCTGAGGATAAAACAAGATGTTAGAAAACATGACTCCTTCAAATGAAGGTATTATTGACAGTTCTTCATTGTTCACTTGGTTTGACTTGGATCACCTGATAAAAACCTGATTGATCAAAACAGTAAGGTTATTATTAGTCCAAACAATTTTATTTTTATAATACCTTTCTCTATCTACAATGATAGGCTTAGGAGATTGAAAAATCCAAATTCATAATCAAGCTTATAAGTTTTTCTTTTATACAGTAGCTTAATACACATAACCTTGGACACACAGATTAATGCACACACTTTCAAAGAATACATTATTTTCCTCTCTAGATAGTCAACACTGGAAATAATGAAAATATAAACAATAAAGCATTGTTTAGAAATACAAGTCAAACTGCTCAGTTTGTAAATGTATGTTTTATATTGTGGTTTTATTGAATTTTGGAATACAGTTTGAATTAAGAAATTGTAGTATATTATATGGCTTAATGTCATAAAAGTTCTTTTATGTTAGTTATTTGGTAATATTTTAAATGGATTTGGGTGAAATCACTACATGTATGGATACACACTGCATTTTATGTGAATCAGCACATGATAAAAGCAATTAACAAGTCCCAAGACGTATCAGGCATTGTCTAAAGTTCTCTTCATGACAGTGCAAATATGATATAACCTCTGGCAAAAGACAGAATACAGAGTTCTTGACAAAATCATCTAAAATCTTACCTAGATTAAGATTGAACAAATCTTAATCTAGGTAAGATTTTAGACTAAGACTTTTGCATGAAAAGGCTCTTTTTCCATTTGTACAAAGCAAAGTAAAATGTATATGATATTCATTTCTCTTAGAAGAAAATGAAACTAACTGATGTTTAATTTAAGATGCAAATTAATTATAAAACTGAACCATGATCTTGTACAAGTTTATGTAAATATAACAAAGTGTATCCTAATTCTATGCAACTAAATAGTGAATACATGTGGAAGGATTCTTAAATTCAAATATCAATTTTATTCCGACTGGATGTTTTTCCATTTTTATTATTTTACTGTTTTTATTTCAACTGGATTTTCCTTTTCACAGCCATATACAAACAAGCACAAAATCAGGGTCCAATTTTACATTAAATTGAACATCAGCAGTCATAAATTAGGGCACAATATCAGGGTCCATTTTGACATATTTATACTGTACAGTATATCCTCAATTTAGAACCAGTCTACTTAATCTCACTTTAAAACATTTTCCTTGAAAATGATTCTCTACCCAAAAGAATTGAATACCACATTTGGACAAAGCAAAGCAAACTGCATAAGAAAACTGCACTTTCAAACTGTAGCAGCCACAACTCCTTGTTTGGCCAGAGACAGATGCATTGAAAACCCTATTAGCAACAGTGACCCCTTTTCAGCTTTCAAGAGACTTTCATGTGTCAAGAGACTCACCTTTTCTTTCTCTACACTGCTGCAGATAAGGTAGGATCAGGCAATCTCTTGCAACCCCATGACACACTCATGACAAACTGCACACTTTTTCAACAGAGTAAGTTCAACTACATCCATTTCTTACTTTTTGTAGAGACTATCACAAGAACATTCCTAAATTTACACTTTCAGGAAGTATCCTTAGACATACTAACTTTTTTTTTTTTTTACACTTCAGTGCATACTTTTAGAATAACTAAAACTCTGGAGCACACTTTAAATTTTAATAAGGAAAAAAATTAGTCATGACATTTGAAAATAGGAAAATAATATAGAAGTATCCTGAAATAAGCATTTATTTTTTAAGACATTTCATTGTATATTTAAGTGGTGGAGTTTTCATTTAAAGGGATTTATTAAGAATCTGTTTTTTTTTTTGTTTTTTTTTTAGAGAGGTCAAAAGACTTGACTTAGACATATGCTTAGTGTCTCTAGCTTTTTAAAAATAAAGATTTTTAACACTGCTCTATACTAATCTCATTTTGTTCATTCTTTCATTTGTCTATTTCTTTTAACCAATTTAACACTTGGGATTTTTGTCTGCCAATACACAACACCTTCTCAACCTCTAATGGTAATGCCCCCACCCCCCACATGTTCATTACTTCAGTTAACCAAATCTTAACAATTACTTGAAATCAAGTAACAGTAAAAGAGTAGTATTTGTCTATATTCCTGAGGTATTGTAACTATTTACACTATTTACAATGTTCAGACTATTGTCCTCATCTTTATTTTCATATTCACAACATTAAAAGGTTCAGTTCAAAATTCCAACATATATCACCTGAAGAAGGCCAGAACTTACAACAGCCGAAACATTGTGAATATGACAATAAAGATGAGGACAATAAACCAAACAATATAAATAGTGTAAGTAAAAGTGTAGGTCACCATACTTTCATATTTACACACTTTCTCATTTATCTCTTGGATCAGTCAATGCTGGGAGTTTTGTTTTCATATTTATGTATAACTGAAAGGAATTAAAATTATTTTCACAAAAACGTTCATATCTGTACAATAAATCTTATCAAATATCTGTACATTTCCACACTTCCAAAAGGTACTCGTCAATTTTGTGTACCTAAATTTATACAAAGAAATACAGAGTGAGATATACTGAGCTTGATTAAAGTATGGAGAACTATGCATAAACTTACAGTCAAATTACTTGTTGCAAAAATGCTTCACTGTAGAAAGAAAATATAAGAAAAAAAAATAAAGAAACAGACACAAAAAAGGAAAATTGCTACAAACAGCTGTATATGAAGTATATTGAAAATAACTCAACCAGCAATTGAAGGAGACAGAATAATTTGAGTCTATAAACAAAATGAACACTACAGCACACAAACATTTAAAGTATTGCAAGTATAAAAATCTTTATTCTTTTTTTTTTGTTCTTTTTATTTCATAAGCTGATGTATTCCTAATTCATCAAAATTATTTTTTCTTAAAGGAACAAATAAAAATGTGTGTCAGTATCAAGATATATGATTATAAAAACAATGTCATTCTTTCAACTTAACACCCATCTCTTCCCTCAGGCCTGTCATCATTTGTGAGAAAAATACGACAGTGATGTCTGAAACTTGTTGGGTTTTAAATTTCAAAGAAACAAGAGAAACAAAAAAGCCTTTGAGCTCAACCAAATCACGATTTATAAGCAATTAACTTAAGACCTGTTTACTTCTTTTTCACCACAATCCTACAGATGTTTTATTCCCCTAGGAGATGAGTACACAATCAAGATCAGGTAACTCCAATATATAGTTGACTATTTTCAAATGTAACCAAACATTAAAATCATGTTTGCTATTAAAAAAAAAAAAAAAAAAAATCAAACAAATTATTTGCCCTCTTATGTAAAGTATTAGATATTTTATAAAACAATTGTTTAGAATAAAAATTAATTCTTAAAACAGTTTTTTGAATTGATTGATTCATTTTTTTTAGGGCTTATCAACCATTTGCAGGTTATTTAAAGCCAGAAAATATTTTTAGATCATAAGACTTTTTTTCGTTTTGAGATAATGGTTTAGCGATATGTCTTACTAATTAACCCATAGCTAGGGAGAGATGTGGATTCATAGCTTTCCCAAAGGTAATTGCACCTAAGTGAATATAACAAATCCAACAAAAATTGGAACTCAGATCCCCAATTTCAAATTCCGAGCCATTATCCATTACAAACACACATCCAAGCTTACAGCACATGGTATTCCCATGCAGTAACCCATCTAAGTAACAAGCTGGCCTGATGTTGCTTAACTTTGGTGATCATACAAGAAACAGTGTTATAACATGATGTGGCTATAAACTAAGCTTTTTTTTTCTTTTTTTTCTTTTGAAAAGAAATAAAACAATTTACATTGTTCAGACTTGTCCTCATTTTCATTGTCATATTCACAATGTTTTGGCAGTTGTATGCTCCAGCCTTCTTCAGGGGACATACATTATAATTTCAAATTGACCCCTTTATTTTGTCCACTGGGGTAGATTGTTCTAGTTTTACATGCCATGTCTTTTCTAGATATCTTGGTTTCAATTCTTTCCCTTTAGTAACTCAACTCTTCACGTTTTTGTTCACCTCTGCTGTGGCCAGGTATTGAACTCACAACTCATTGGGTCAAGTCACCGGATTACTTCAAGCAATGCTTTTATCCACTGGGCCATGTGTCCTTGAGGATATCCAGAGAAAAGGCATGGCACATGGAACTAGAACAATATAACCCAGTGGATGAAATAAAAGGTTCAGTTCAAAGTCCGAACATATGTTCGAAACATCAAGAAAATGAAAATAAAGAAGAGGGCAACAATGTAAATAGTGTAAATAGTTACAATACCTCATTTCAGAAATATAGACAGATCTAGAAATAATGTGATACATATCAATATATGGCAGCAATTACAAAGATTCTATCTGTTCTTTGGACAATGCTATAATTGTTCTGTATTGTATTGCACTCCCATAGCATATTTTCTATTACTCATTGCAGATAAGACAACTTCCTTCAGTCATTTGTGCTGTTTGTGGTACAATAATAAAATTACAAGCTTCATTCAACTTTATTTTTAATGGTTTCAGCACAATGATAATAACATAACAGCAATTTCTTACTCTTGGTTGTATGACACAGATCTAAAGAGCACATGGGCAGTAATGATATTTGAATGAGAAAAGCATTACTGTAAATGGGTTGACATTTTTTTTTCTTTCTTCTCCAGAAGCATAATAAAAACTAACAAACCAGAAGAGTCATTTCCTGTCTTATGCTAAGTGTCACTGAGCAAGAGCTGCAGGCTGATATTTTCTGGTTGAAATGGTTGGTATGGCTTTAGAGGTTTAGTGCTAAACAAAAAATATTATCAAAATATTTTACAATGAGACTTTTTTCTTCCTTTCTCCAATAATGAAAGATGTTATCTATCAAGATATTTAATTTACATATTTCAAATATCTTTCATTGTAATTTTCTCAATATTATTAACTCAGTCCTTTTTACTTATTCATCATTTCTTTATATATTTAATGCTGAACAAGTTACATTAACAAAATTAACAAAGCTGACTAATAAGTTTAGAAATAAAAATTTAAAAACCTCAGTCAGTTAACATTTTCAAAATTTTTTTTAAACACTTTTTAAATTTAAAAAAAAATTTTTTTAAACAATTTATAAATTTCTTTTTTTAAACAATTTATAAATTTCTTTTTTTAAACAATTTATAAATTTTTTTTTTAAACAATTTATAAATTTCTTTTTTAAACAATTTATAAATTTTTTTTTTTAAACAATTTTATAAATTTCTTTTTTAAACAATTTATAAATTTCTTTTTTTTAAACAATTTATAAATTTTTTTTTAAACAATTTATAAATTTCTTTTTTTTTTTAAACAATTTATAAATTTCTTTTTAAACAATTTATAAATTTCTTTTTTTAAACAATTTATAAATTTCTTTTTTTTAAACAATTTATAAATTTCTTTTTTTAAACAATTTATAAATTTCTTTTTTTAAACAATTTATAAATTTTTTTTTTTAAACAATTTATAAATTTCTTTTTTAAACAATTTATAAATTTTTTTTTTTAAACAATTTATAAATTTTTTTTTTAAACAATTTATAAATTTTTTTTTAAACAATTTATAAATTTCTTTTTTTAAACAATTTATAAATTTTTTTTTAAACAATTTATAAATTTCTTTTTTTTAAACAATTTATAAATTTCTTTTTTTTTAACAATTTATAAATTTTTTTAAACAATTTATAAATTTTTTTTTTAAACAATTTATAAATTTCTTTTTTTAAACAATTTATAAATTTCTTTTTTTAAACAATTTATAAATTTTTTTTTTTAAACAATTTATAAATTTTTTTTAAACAATTTATAAATTTTTTTTTAAACAATTTATAAATTTCTTTTTTTAAACAATTTATAAATTTTTTTTTAAACAATTTATAAATTTCTTTTTATAAAAAACAATTTATAAATTTTTTTTTTAAACAATTTATAAATTTTTTTTTTTAACAATTTATAAATTTCTTTTTTTAAACATTTTTAATTTGTTTTTAACATTTTTTCATTTTTTTTAAGTTTTTAAATTTAAAATTTTTTTTTAACATTTAAAAAAAATTTTTTTAACATTTAAAAAGAATTTTTTTTTTTTTTTAACATTTTTTAAATTTAAAAAAAAAAAAAATCATTTTCAGTTTGTCACACCAGGAATTAAAAAGTAAATTTCGTTTGCAGGCTATTATTTTAAATATTTAAAACATCAGAATCAATGGCTGAAACATAATTCATTGAATTAAGAACAACTATAAGAATTATTACTACTACTACATCATCAACAACTTAGTTTATTTGTTTCTGTTTTTTTTTTTCAAATTTATGCACCACTAAACAGTTAATGTAATAATAATCACCGAGTAGTTTAAAAGTACTGATCCAATATCCTGTCAGATATAACCATGTCTCATGGGCAGGAGTGGCTCTTTAGCCTTGATTGGTGGCCCTCCTAAAGATGGTATCTTGATAAAAGCACTGGTGGGACTGGAACTTTAAATTCACTAATCTTCATATTATGAATGAAAATGTTGAAAATAACAATGTGGATATCTGTCTATATTTCTGAGATGAGGTATTATGTACACTATTTACATTATTTGGACTATTGTCCTCATCTTTGTCGCCATATTTATTACAACGTTTCAGCTGTTGTATGCTCCGGCCTTCTTCAGGTGGTTGAAATGTCAAACTGAACCCTTTATTTCACTCACTGGGGTAGACTATTCTAGTTCCACGTGCCATGTTTTTAATGGATGTCAGTTACCAGTTATCTCCTGTTAATTCCCCACTGAAAGTTCTCCACTGCCTTAACCGGGTATTGAACTCATACTCTTAACTCTTACCCAGTTATGGCAGTAGAGAACTTGGACAGGGGAATCACTGAATATTCTTCAAGTGTCGTATTTAGTCATAATTGACTCGACAAAACACAGTGTAGCAAGTAATTGAACACAATGAAAAAGATATTTAATAAAAAAAAAAATAATCAGTATATATTTTCTTTTAATTTGTATTTCAATTTAGAGAAGCAGAAAAAGGTCAAGAGATTCAAATCAGCAAAACTAGAAGGTCACATGTTGAGAATGACATGATTATGAAAATTATTAACCAGCAATTCTGGATTATGTGGAATATATGAGAAGAGTTTTGCTTGACCACAAATGACTACCTAACCCTCAATCCAGTGTCCGGCACTTCAATATAGGAAGAAGCACAAGCTCTGCAGGAAGAAATCTGGTGACATGACCTAGATCTCATTGCTCACAAACCCAAGCCCATCATGGACAATGTGAACTTTGTATACATAACCATGGATAACTCTGGAGGGGCAGCACCAAGCCATCTTGTCAATTCTCCTGTCCATCTGATCTTGATATGTCCTATATATATATATATATATATATATATATATATATATATATATATATATATATATATATATATATACATACATATCAAGGAGGCACGGTGGAATAATGGATAGAGGCTTGGATTGAGGAATCAGAGCCGAGTTCAATTCCAGTCGAATCCATTACATTCACTTACGCATAATACCCTTTGGGAAAGGTATGAATCCTCTTCATCTCCCTCCAGCTATGGGTAAAATAGCAGGACAGACTGGGTTCTATAGCCTTGGATGGCAACTGGTCTAGGAGAAGGACAACTCTGAATTCAAAACCTGCGGAATGTCGCTTTGGGAACCTTGTGGCATTCGGTGCACCAGGTTTCTGTATTCGCCTCTCCAAAAAGTGTGGCTGGTCCTGCACGAGGCCTTCACCACTATAATCAAATCTCATGTGCCGGTGTCGGGCTGTCGGTTTCCTGGAAACTTATCTGCCTGACCCTCATACGTCGAGTCTCGATGGGAGAGTTGATTATATATATATATATATATATATATATATATATATATATGTGTGTGTGTGTGTGTGTGTGTGTGATCATTTTTGGGGGAAATTTGAATAATTTCTCATAATTCATTGAGTCTAGAACAAGAGTCCTCAACAGAATACAGAAAGCACTGGACGGCCATATTATCCTTTTTGAAAACTAATCAACAGTACGCATACACTACCAAGAATCCAACCTGGACATTTACGATACAGTGCAAGCATCATACCACTGGACCAGCAGGCCTTGGTACGAAGAGGAAACTAACTAGACTCAATATAGCACAGCTACTTCTACTCCTTTGACAATGAGGAACCCTGGCCCAGTGGTATCAGGCTTGTATTGCATTGTAATGGTCCAGGTTCAATTCTCGGTAGTGGACAAAATGGCTGTCCAATGATTTCTACATTCTGTTGAGGATTCTTGTTCTAGACTCAATGAATTATGAGATTGTGTGCGTGTGTATAGTGTATGTACACATACATGGGGGGAAGAAAATATACAAATTATATGTATAACTGAAAAATCCTTGTTCTTCCCTAGAAAAATGACCTCATGTCAAGAAACTTACAGGTTATTCTTCACATTCATTACTAAGTTCAACAAACTTCCAGCACAGTTTTTATAAACTAGTTTAATAATACTTAAACTATATATATATATATATATATATATATATATATATATATATATATATATATATATATATATATATATATATATGTATGTATGGGAAAAATGTATGACAAAGTGGAAAAAGTTTTCTTGTTATGCATTTCATCCTTTAGGATTTCAATGAACTAAGCACTTTCAACCTTCTTCAGTACTCTAATTATTTCATATTCAATGCAAAAGAAAAGGCTCATGAAATATTTCAAAATAGAAAAATAGCCTCTCCTGGCAAACCCAATGAATCAAAAAAAAATAAATAAATAAATAAATAAATAAAAAAAAATAATACATTGTCCTACCAACAAGCTCTATGACATCTACAATTGGAAAGAATCCATCTAAACTAAACATAAAATGTTACTATTACATGTAAAACAAGATAAGACTTAGGCAATACTAAACAAAACAATAAACTGAAACTTGAAGGAGGAATTTACTCGGCAATCTCCTGCAATAATTGTCACAAAAAAATACATAAGATGAACCTGAGGAATCTAAATAAAAAATTATATGAACACAAGAGACATTTTACAAAACAATACATCAAATGTGTTGGTTGCCCACAATTTTGACATAAAAAAATGCTACTCTGATCAAAGGAGAAAACAATTCACTATGGTGAAAATGTCTAGAGAGTGCTTATCACAGTGTGGGATATTTACTAACAAATGTGATAGAAAGAAAAAGAAAAACAATCTAAATGAAATCGGTTAGATGTGAAAAAAAAAAAAAATTAAAATTAAAATTCCGAGCATGTGTAGTCACACCAACATAACAAATTTAGCTTGATGAAGTCCCAAAGGACAAAATACATAACAAGAAAACTTTTTCCACAATATTATTCTTGATATATAAAAAATATATATTGTTATCTCTCTCTCTCTCTCTCTCTCTCACATAATATATATATAAGATGCACGGTGGAGTAGTGGATAGCAGCACGGATTGAGGAATCGGATAGCCGAGTTTGAATTCCAGTTCAATCCATCACATTCACCTTCATGCTAATACCATTGGGAAACGTATTAATCCTCTTCTTCTCTTTCCAGCTATGGGTAAACTGCAGAACAGACTGGGCTCTATAGCCTTGGATGGCAACGAGTCTAGGACAAGGACAACTCTGAATTCAAAACCTGTGGAGGGTTGTTTGGGGGCCTTGTGGCATATAATGCACCAGGTCTCTGTATTTGGCCCTTCAAAAAGTGTGGATGGTCCTGCACAAAACCTTCACCATAATAATCAAATCATATGTGCTAGTGTCTGGGCTGTCGCTTCCTAGGAACTGACCTGCTTGACCATCATATGTCAAATACAATGGGAGAGTCCACTATATATATAAGTAGCACACAGTGAATTCTGGTGTTAATAAAATAGTGCTTATATAACAGAACTAAAGTTTATACTAATAATAAATATACATTTTGTTCCACACCATTTGAGCCAACGGTGAGAAAGAAGATGTATATCTATTATTAGCATGTATGTATATTATATATATATATATATATATATATATATATATATATATATATATATATATATATATATATATATGCTTGATCACTGAAATACTGATTTTAAGATGTGAAGTTTACAGTATCCCTTGTACATACACAGGTTTTACATCTGCAAACTTCTTCCTTTGATTATTAACTTATATGTGTTTGTATTCACAATCCTAAAACCTTTGATGGGTTAAAGATTTTTTTCATGGGCAGATGAGAATAAATACACAAGTAGCAAAATCAGAAAATATTGCAGTTTATTTTGTTTAAGAATTTGAAAAAATAATAGCATAAATTATTTGGATTCAAGCAACAAAATTTTACAAGTATTTTTGTAATAATATGTACATTTTTCTATCAAGTTTATTAAATTATCATTTAGTGAAGTTTGGTTGAAAGGAATTTTTTTTTTAATCATTTCATCCCAAGCAAGGTGGGAATGCCACTAGTATGCAGAGGGTTAAAGCAAGTGAAGGTAAGAGAAAAGTAAGGTAAGAGAAGATAGACGATAGTGTTGCATTTAAATTTTTGAAGATTGTAAGTAGCAAGGGAGTGAGAAAATGGAAAGGATTTCCACAGGTGAAAAGTGCAAGAAAAGAAACAATTATTATAGTACATACGATTGCATCTAGCTAAGGCAACAGTAAAATAGTGAGACCTAGTTGCCAATCAAGTAGTATGCTTAAATTCATGCAATCAAAGCGCAAAGGATGAATACTCATCGAAACAATTGCCATGAAAATATTTATAGAAAGAACAGAGAGAAAGCACTTGCTTGAACCCTGCCAGTACCTCATAAATTATAGACTATTGTAGTTTTCTAGGAATCAAGTAAACAGAAGGGATTTCTACAGGAGAGAAGTGCAAGAAAAGAAAATGTTGGAGTAGAAGAGGCAGTTACATTTAACTATTTCAACAGTAAAAGGGTGGGACCTAAATGCCAATCTAGTAACACACTTAAATTCACATAGTTGGGGCACCAGGAAAAAAAAGCTCATCAGAGCAGTTGCTATGAAAATATTTGTAGAAAAGACAGAGAGAAGGCATGTCACATCAGGATCAATTACATTGCAGATCTTTCTTTGGATTAATAACAGGAGCACCAGACCAGATATGGCAACAGTATTCATTGCACTAATGAATGGTAGATATGTAAATGTGCAAAACTAACTCTGATGAGAAAAAACTTTCTGGCACAACATAATGAAACAACTTTCCTTGCAGTAGATGCAGCTATTGATTTGTAGTCATTCCCCTTCAAGTCAGTTGAAAATGTGAGGTCAAGAAGATGCAGTGTGCATTATTAGATGGAAATTATGACAGAGATCAAATATAAGACTTTGCAATTTCATATGATAAATATTAATGGATTATGACTTTCATGGGAAACTTATATTTTAAGTCTAAGCTTATATCAATTTCTATAAAAGCAGATAGAAAATTAACAAATTATTGATGACATGCAACTGATTCTTCAAGCTAGTATTTGAGAGCCATTAAGTTGAAATAGCTTCTTCAGGATAAAACAATTTTATCTCAAAGCCCCAAAACTGTCATGAATTATCAAAGGATACCATTCATATAACTATTCTTTAACACAGATGCACACATAGACATGTGAATTAAATCAATCCACAACATGACACAATCAGCTGAATGATCTCTAGAGAAATATTGAGTTAATTTCATCGACAAAACTGAAGAAAAAAAAAAGCGATTGTTAAAAGATTAATATCTGTTTAAAGAAAACCACCTTTTTTATCATTTATATATATATATATATATATATATATATATAAGAGAAACAATACTCAGATATGACTGCCTTTCCATTTTGGCTTAACATTTCATGTTGACACCTGAATAGTTATGTGGCTATCTCACCTTCAGGTAGCATGTGAGGAGATACTAATTCTCTCTCCTTCTATATATATATATATATATATATATATATATATATATATATAAACACTATAAAAATATACACAATGAAATTGTATATAACTATATACAGCATTAAAAATGAAAAAACAATAGGAGGAAGAAGAGCAAGGATTAGAAAATAAATCACACCATAAAGTTGTGTATCAGAAGTATTAGAAGAGAGGCTAATGGGGTTCTTGATCTTCACTCTTCAGAGCCAATAAAGGACAAATGTGTAAACTGTATGCACAAACTGTTTAAAAAACAATAAATTAAAAAAGGCAGGGAATCAGTAGAGGGAAAAAAATTAAAAACATTTATTCTTGTAGTTGTATACAGTTTCAATATATCTGTTTTATAGCATTAAAGTTTTGTACCCACAGAGACAGATATATATATATATATATATATATATATATATATATATATATATATTAAAAATTAATTGATTTAAAATATGGTTTTTTCCGCTACACAGTTCCAACCATGTTTCAAAAATAGAAGCTAAAATATAAAATATATATAAATTAAAAATGTCCTTTTTTATAAAGTGCCCAATATTTAGAATATAATAGAGCGTAAATAATTTTTTAAAAATTCAAACATTTACTCATTGTAAATTAATTTATCTGCATCTGATTATTATCATACCAACTATGCAGTTTTGTGCTGTAGGTTCACTTTTCAAGGAATTTTTTTTTTTTTTGATAAATGCTCATTTTTTTATTTTTTTTTTTATCTGCATTTTTCCACTGTCAGTAATGCATACATGTTTATGTTCATTCATGTGTTCATCAGCAGTTCATTCATAAATGCAAGTTCTCCACAAAAGCATATTTCCAATACACAAACGTAATGGACATGTGTATGTTCATGCTTCCAAGCTTACTCATTACTGCATCATTTCCACAAGAGCACACCTCTAATATAATTGTTTTTCTATTGGATATTTTCCATTGTGTATTTTTAATTATTTATTCTTTTTGTATTTTATAATTAATACTTTTCATTGTTGTTTGTTTATATATATATATATATATATATATATATATATATATATATACGTGTGTGTGTGTGTATGTGTGTGATTGTAACATTTATATATACCAAAATTAAAATTAGATATTTGTTAAAATTTATGAAAATTATATTATATCAATGTTTAAGTTATAAAGTAGATATTTGTTAAAATATCTACATTTACCCATTAATTCATTTCTTTTGTTTAATAATTTGATTGTTAAAATTTTTATATATATATATGCATAATTTACATGTTTTATTTTCAATATGATTATGAGATACTGATTCACTAAAAAAAATGACATACCAAGTGCAATAACTATAGTAAATTTAAACCTAAAGTATCTGAAATTCAATAAAACAGATTACTGGGAATATTTTCCTAAATTTTTAAGATTACTGCATAGTTAAAAAAAAATTATATAAAAAGGGCACTTATGTTACTTATGTTTTACTTTTGAAAGATTTTTTTTAATAAACAGAATTACATTGTGCTGACAGATGTCTAAAATCAGTGATTATTAGTGATTTCTAAACAAAAACTCTTTTCAATCAATTTAAATTAGTTTTGAAATAGAGAAAAATATTTTGCTTATAGGAAATATTAAATTTAATCTATTAGCTTGAAATTAAAACTAAAATAAAAGCTTCAAGAAAGATTTTTCATTTATAAAAATTCATTTTAACCTTAGGTATCACATTTCTATGGATATATATATATATATATATATATATATATATATATATATATATAAAATAAAATGTGACCAGTCTTGAAAATGAAATGCTTAATGTTAGCATTGAGAATGTGGATCACATGATTAAAGAAACAAAAATCAGAATGCACAAGGAACTAAAGACAGAAGAATAATCTTATCGATGGACAAATGCGATTCTATTAAAAGACAAATATACTTGAACAGTAAATTCTTTTATCAAATTAGTGAAAGAAAAAAAAAAAAAAAAAGAAATTATTGCAAAAGTCTTGATCCTGATTTTTAAAAGAAAAAATAATGCCTATAATAATTGAAAATTAATAACTATTTTTTTTTACATTTTTAATAAAAGTAACAATTGTGTTAGTTTGGAAATCATAGACAGGAATTAAATTAATTTTAAAAATGATTTCATAATTGCCAAATTCATGTTTTAAAATTGTCTCATCATTCAACAAATTAAGATAGAAGTGATATTGAAAGTAAGAAAAAAAAATGGAGAAAGATAGAACAGGTAAAGTACAATTCCAGTTGGACACAGGTAACTCAAGGTGTATACAAAATAAAAGCATGCTATTGCTAACATATTTTTCATAATATAGTTTATATATATATATATATATATATATATATATATATATATATTAACACCCTCCTATTTAAACAATCACTCTGGGTGTTACCATGGAAATTTTGATTTTAATAATGAATATGCTATTAAAACACGTACATTTCAGAAATAAATTATTCCAAAAAAATTTCGCTTGAAGATGGAACAGAGCTTACTTTAATTCACTTTAATTCAAATAATTACATTGAAGTTTTTCGGCTCTTGTTTTGAAACATGAGACCTCTATGTAGCTTGTTGGAATCATATTTTAAATAAATAATTATATATATATATATATATATATATATATATATATATATATATATATATATATATACACACATGCACACATAGAGAGAGATGAGGGTGGATTTGAAATTCATAACCTGACACAATTATTACCTGAATTTTTATCAAATATTCAATGTTCAGTCTATGTGATGTATAGAGAACCACTAAGGTAAATGCATAATCAGAAAAGGAGATTATGTTGAAAGATATGTTTCTTTTTGTTTTTATCATCATTAAGTTACAAACTTCTTGATTTGTGTATGTTTTTATGTGTATGTGTTTGTCAAATCCTTGCAAAAATCTAGTTTCTTAGAATGATGATCAAATGTACATCCATGCATAATTATCTGCCTGTATAAAATAACTGAAATGTGACCAAGACAAAATAGTCTCAACTCAAATGTCTCTTCTGTGTATCATGCATTTTTTTTCTAACTGAAATGGGGGGGGGGTTAAAAACTGGACATATTACAAAAATAAATTTATTTAAACTATATATAAAGAATTTAATCAACCTATTTTTTTTCAGGTTCAAATTTATTTGTTATTGAAAAACAAAAAAAACAAAAAACACAAGTGTTCCTTGTTTTAATTCAATCATATTGCAATGAGAATCATTTCAACAAATAATCAGTAAAATGACTTTTGACCAGCTAACTATACGAGGGATGTGGACACTTGGCCTACTTTCCAAAATCTGACTAAATAATCAAACATTGGAGATTTTATATATATATATATATATATATATATATATATATTCTCAGTTATGTAAAAATCAAGGAATTTTCAGTACTAGCTCAAAATACATTAATATAACCATAGTTTAATGATAAAAAAAATTATCTTATGAAAAAATATTTTCCACATAATTAATTTTCACTGTTATTGCACTTCATTCATTGTTAAATAATCACATATATGAACATTATACAGTGAAAATTTCAGATCAAAATTCAGCTAATAACTGTGTTAGGCTATGGGCATATTGATGCACCTCTGGCCACATGCACATGTATATGTGTTAAAAGGAGAAAAGAAGAAAAGCCTTACTTCTACCATACCCACATAATGAGGTGGACCTGTGATAGTTTCATCAATACACTGTAGTTTATTATATATATGCAGAAAAAGAAACTTATTTACAACCACTTGATTTCCAAATTGTAGTTCACTGGAAAATTCATCAATTCAAGCAATATTTTAAAAAAAAAAAAAAAAAAAAATTTTTTTTTTCCTCTAAGATTTACACTTAACACCAGGATTCAACTACCCCAACCACAAAAAAAGAAAAAGAAAAAAAAAAAACACAACTGGTTTAAAAAAAAAAAAAAAGGAAAGGAAAAAAGAAAGCCTGCATCCTTACTAGATAGGCTATGATATCCACTTTACAATATAAAGGAAATAGTAGCAGACAACTCAAATATTGCAGGCACATTACTAACCGAAAATTGCAAAATTAAAACAAATAATATCCTGCTTTATTAGCAAAGAGGACAGTGTCTTCCATTTATTGGTAAAGGCAGTGATGTCACATGAGGTGAGGTATATAAACAGTGGGGAATACTAAGGTTACAAAAAAAGGTAATAAATCAGGACAATTTCAAGCCAAAACAAAGGACTCACCCAGTATGCAGGTACGGGTAGTTTGTAGTTGCGTACATGTTCCAGGGTGCTATATAATGGCATAGGGTAACGGGTTTGAGCAAGAGCAGCACTGTAGAACTGCTCTTCCTCACCACTGTAACATTGGGATCGGGTGCCCAGGTGTCTACGACCACAAGGAGAACGCCGAGTCACAGCAATGTCAGGGAGAGGTTCCTCTGAATCTTCCATGTTGTGTGAATCATCCAAATGGAACTGCAACTACAAGAGCAGCAGCAGCAGCAGGAGTAAGGGAATTGGGAGGTGAGTCGAAAAAGAAGGGGAGGAGAGAATGATGAGGGAGGGATGATGTAAAAAGATAAAGGGAGAAATTAGAGGACAATATGAATGAAAGAAACAAAGATAATGGTGAAAGAAAATAGTGGAAAATAAAAACATTAGAGACAGCCAGAGAGAGAGGTTAGGCTGAGAAATAGAGAGAGAGGTTAGGCTGAGAAATAGAGAGAGAGGTTAGGCTGAGAAATAGAGAGAGAGGTTAGGCTGAGAAATAGAGAGAGTTAGGCTGAGAAATAGAGAGAGAGGTTAGGGTTGAGAAATAGAGAGAGAGGTTAGGCTGAGAAATAGAGAGAGGTTAGGCTGAGAAATAGAGAGAGAGGTTAGGGCTGAGAAATAGAGAGAGAGGTTAGGCTGAGAAATAGAGAGAGGTTAGGCTGAGAAATAGAGAGAGAGGTTAGGCTGAGAAATAGAGAGAGGTTAGGCTGAGAAATAGAGAGAGAGGTTAGGCTGAGAAATAGAGAGAGAGGTTAGGCTGAGAAATAGAGAGAGAGGTTAGGCTGAGAAATAGAGAGAGAGGTTAGGCTGAGAAATAGAGAGAGAGGTTAGGCTGAGAAATAGAGAGAGAGGTTAGGCTGAGAAATAGAGAGAGAGGTTAGGCTGAGAAATAGAGAGAGAGGTTGAGAAAAAGAAGAGGTTAGAGAGAGAAATATAGTGAGAGAGAGAACATAGAGAGAGAGAGTTAGCTGAGAAATAAAGAGAGAGGTTAGATGGAGAAATAGAGAAGAGGTTAAGAAGAAAAAAGAGAGAAACAACTAGAAAGAGAGAGAGAGGAATGAATCAGAAACAGAGAGAGAGAGTGACATGGCTTTGGAGACAACCAGAGAGAGGTTAGAGAGAGAAAGAGAGAGAGAGAGAAGAGAAATAGACAGACAATCAGACATTAGGGGGTGAGAGAGACAGAGAGGTTAGGCTGAGAAATAGAGAGAGAGAACATATAGAGAGAGAGAACATAGTGAGAGAGAGAAAGAGAAATAAAGAGGTGCAGACAGGCACAGATGGAGAGGGAAAGAGAAAAAGAAGAAAAAGAAGAGAAACAACTAGAGAGAGAGAGAATGAATGAATCAGACACAGTGAGAGAGAGAGCCAGACATGGATGGAGGAGAGACAGAGAGAGAGAGAGAGAGAGGGGAAGAGAGAGATAGACAGACAATCAGACATGCCGCGAGAGAGACAGACAATCAGACATGACGCGAGAGAGAGAGAGACAGAAATCAGATGGAGAGAGAGAGAGAGAGAAGAGACAGAGAGAGACAAGAGAGAGAGAGAGAGAAACTGCATGGAGAGAGAGAAAGGGGCAACTGAGAGAGAGAGAGAGAAGGAGAGAGAAAAAGAGATGGAGAGAGAGAGAATAGATGGAGAGAGAGAGAGAGAGAGAGAGAGAAATAGATGGAGAGAGAGAGAGAGAATAGATGGAGGAGAGAGAGAGAGAGAGAGAATAGAATGGAGAGAGAGAGAGAAATAGATGGAGAGAGAGAGAGAAATAGATGGAGAGAGAGAGAAAGAGATGGAGAGAGAGAGAGAAATAGATGGAGAGAGAGAAATAGATGGAGAGAGAGAAAATAGATGGAGAGAGAGAGAATAGATGGAGAGAGAGAAAGAGATGGAGAGAGAGAAATAGATGGAGAGAGAGAAATAGAAATAGAGAGAAAGAGAGAGAGAGAGAAATAGACGGAGAGAGAGAGAGAGAGAAAGAGATGGAGAGAGAGAGAGAAATAGATGGAGAGAGAGAGAAATAGATGGAGAGAGAGAGAAATAGATGGAGAGAGAGAAAATAGATGGAGAGAGAGAGAGAAATAGATGGAGAGAGAGAGAGAGAGAGATGGAGAGGAGAGAGAGAAATAGATGGAGAGAGAGAATAGACGGAGAGAGAGAAAGACGAGAGAGAGAGAGAGAGAGAGAAATAGAGAAGAGAGAGAGAAAGAGAAATAGATGGAGAGAGAGAGATAGAGAGAGAGAGAATAGATGGAGAGAGAGATAGATGGAGAGAGAGAGAGAAATAGATGGAGAGAGAGAGAAATAGATGGAGAGAGAGAGAAAGAGATGGAGAGAGAGAGAGAAATGGAGAGAGGAGAGAGAGAAAGATGGAGAGAGAGAGAGAAAATAGATGGAGAGAGAGAGAGAAAATAGATGGAGAGAGAGAGAGAGAGATAGATGGAGAGAGAGAAAGAGATGGAGAGAGAGAGAGAAATAGATGGAGAGAGAGAGAGATAGATGGAGAGAGAGAGAGAGAAATAGATGGAGAGAGAGAGAGAAATAGATGGAGAGAGAGAAAATAGATGGAGAGAGAGAAATAGATGGAGAGAGAGAAAAATAGATGGAGAGAGAAAATAGATGGAGAGAGAGAGTGAAATAGATGGAGAGAGAGAGTGAAATAGATGGAGAGAGAGAGAGAGAGAAATAGATGGAGAGAGAGAAATAGATGGAGAGAGAGAAATAGATGGAGAGAGAGAAATAGATGGAGAGAGAGAAATAGATGGAGAGAGAGAAATAGATGGAGAGAGAGAAATAGATGGAGAGAGAGAAATAGATGGAGAGAGAGAGAGAGAGAAATAGATGGTGAGAGAGAAATAGATTGAGAGAGAGAATAGATGGAGAGAGAGAAATAGATGGAGAGAGAGAGAGATGGAGAGAGAGACATAGATGGAGAGAGAGAAATAGATGGAGAGAGAGAGAGAGAGAAATAGATGGAGAGAGAGAGAGAGAGAGAAATAGATAGAGAGAGAGAGAGAGAGAAATAGATGGAGAGAGAGAGAGAGAGATAGATGGAGAGAGAGAGAGAAATAGATGGAGAGAGAGAGAGAGAAATAGATGGAGAGAGAGAGAGAAATAGATGGAGAGAGAGAGAGAAATAGATGGAGAGAGAGAGAGAAATAGATGGAGAGAGAGAGAGAAATAGATGGAGAGAGAGAGAGACAGAGAGAGAGAGAGAGAGAGAGAGAGAGAGAGAGACAGAGAGAGAGAAAGAGACAGAGAGAGTGAAAGAGACAGAGAGAGAAAGAGACAGAGAGAGTGAAAGAGACAGAGAGAGTGAAAGAGACAGAGAGAGTGAAAGAGACAGAGAGAGTGAAAGAGACAGAGAGAAATAGATGGAGAGAGAGACAGAGAGAAATAGATGGAGAGAGAGAGAGAGAAATAGATGGAGAGAGAGAGAGAGAAGATGGAGATGGAGAGAGAGAGAGAGAGAGAAAGAGAGATGGGAGAGAGAGAGAGAGAAATAGATGGAGAGAGAGAGAGAGAGAAATAGATGGAGAGAGAGAGAGAGAGAAATAGATGGAGAGAGAGAGAGAGAAATAGATGGAGAGAGAGAGAGAAATAGATGGAGAGAGAGAGAGAAATAGATGGAGAGAGAGAGAGAGAAATGATGGAGAGAGAGAGAGAAAGATGGAGAGAGAGAGAGAAATAGATGGAGAGAGAGAGAGAAATAGATGGAGAGAGAGAGAGAAAATAGATGGAGAGAGAGAGAAATAGAGAGAGAGAGAGAAAGAATGGAGAGAGAGAGAGAGAGAAATAGAGAGAGAGAGATGGAGAGAGAGAGAGAATAGATGGAGAGAGAGAGAGAAGAGATGGAGAGAGAGAGAAATAGATGGAGAGAGAGAGAAATAGATGGAGAGAGAGAGAAATAGATGGAGAGAGAGAGAAATAGATGGAGAGAGAGAGAAATAGATGGAGAGAGAGAGAGAAATGGAGAGAGAGAGAGAAATAGATGAGAGAGAGAAAATAGATGGAGAGAGAGAGAGAAATAGATGGAGAGAGAGAGAGAAATAGATAGAGAGAGAGAGAGAAGCAGAGAGGCACCCAGGCATGACGAGAGAGAGAGAACCAGAGAGGCAACCAGGCACAGCTAGGGAGAGAGAGAAGCTGACAGGCAAGCAGGCACGGCAAGAGAGAGAGAGAGAGAGAAGGAGAGAGGCAACCAGGAATGGCTAGAGAGAAAGAGAGAGAAGCAGAGAGGCGAGCAGGCACGGCAAGAGGGAGAGAAGCAACCAGGCATGGCCTTAGTGAGAGAGAGAGAGAGAGAAAAAGAGAGAAGGAGAGAGGCAACCAGGCATGGATAGAGAGAGAAGGAGATTGTAACCAGGCACGGCAAGAGAGAGAGAGAGATAAAAAGAAAGAGAGAAGAAAGTAAGAAAGGTGAGAGCAGACTGGGATCGCAGATTAACTGGTCAGTTGACATGGGCCTATAATTTTGCTAGTTCTACTCTCCCTGGCAGTGGTGAAGTGGCAGCCTTTGGAAGATCTTTCACCACAAAATAAAAAACAAAATTCATAAAAGATTTCACATTTATTACAAAAATACATAACATGCAGTTTGAATTGGTACCTACATTTTACGATCAGGTCTGAATACTATTTACCAGATTTGTAAGTGTGTGAGATTAAAATCAAGTTCTTAAAAATTTAATTCGTAAATGAAAAAAAAAAAATGTAGAAATCATTTCAAAATTCATCCCTGAAAAAGAAATTGTTTTTCAAGAGATTCGGGGACAATTCAAAATTCTCTGTCATGAAATTCATAAATATGTAACAACTTGTCAAGAAGGACTTATTCCATCTAATTCATTTCATCTAAAGTCAGTTTCCTTACATTGAAACAATTCTATGCGATTCATTTTTTACATTTTCCATGCTTTTTGATCTGTCAATAAAACTCTTGGAAATACACAGAAAAAAAACGAATAATAATTTTGAACTTGAACTTTTTGCTTTCATCACAACAATAATCTTTGACTTTTTTGCAGTCCTTTCGATATCTTTTCGTACAACCACAATTTAAACAGTGCATGTAACACAAAGGACTTCAGTTTATTTCACAATTTATGCATTTATTGATGTTATCCAAAAACATGCTTTACTTTTTATGAGTTAATTAGTAGTTTTCTCACTTTAGCCAAAATACAGTAGCCCTTTCTTCATATGGAAACATTTGACATTCATAGCTGCCAGTGCAACTTTCAATTGAAATATATAAAAATCTTTCTATTAAAATAATTTTCTGGAAAATCTGTTTCTCAAGACCACTGTTAAAGAACTTTCCAGTATTGATGGGGGTTTCCTTCCTAACTTTTTGTTCGAAGTAGTGTGGAATGTCATAATATTGATTATGTCATTATTTTCTCTTCAAGTTACAATACATGTACTACCCACTTTAGTTATTGCTGATGTTGAAATCTTCAAGTGATTTGGATTCTCTTATTCGGTATATTTCTTTGTGAAGTTCACAATGTTCAAAGAAGGATGTTCCTTGCTAAGATCGACAGGCTTCATTCACTCAAAGCCATCTTTCTCATTGAGTTTTTATACATTTAAAACTGACTATTTTTGTCTAGGTCCTCAGGTTCACTTCAAATTGAAACATCACTATGACAATACAAAATTTATATATTTGCTAAAAATAGTTCATTAAAAATAAATTTAGGCACTACTTAAGTAGACTGGTCCACTCATAAAATAAGGTAAATTTTGGAATTAAATTTTTATAACATTTTTTTAGACCTGTTTTTGGACCGTAAAACAGGTCAGAATTGGAAAAATATTGATTCATTATCAATTTAGAAGGGTGATTTGGTCTATAATATTGATACACTGTCAAATCAATCCCTGGCCTTTAGGCTAAGTCACTTAGCTGTTATTTACAAATGTCAAGTTTCAAACAGTGCAATCATTGATATCTAGATTTTTTTGTATTTTTTTTTTTAATCGCTTTAAAAAAAACAAAAAACAAAAAAAAAACAAAATTTAAACTTATTTATATGTAATTTTTTTTGGGGGGAGCACATAAACATTTGTAGTTCATTTTAATTTTTTAAAAGAAGGATATATTTTATTGATTTATAAATCTTTTGCTTTAATCAAAAATGCATGCATCTGTTTTTTCGTTATTAAAAAAGACAACTTTTTGCAACCCCATTCAAAAATTTTAAAAAATTGTTTTCGTTCGCAAAACAGCTAAGACCAATATTTCAGTAAAAGTCAGAGATTATTGACAGTGTAAAGAGAACCTCAACCACCTCTCTAAATCGATAACAAATCAATATTTTTTTTATTCTGACAAGTGCTGCAGATTAAGGAAGGTCTAACAAAGAATTCTAATCTACAAAAATTATTTCCGTGAAAAAAAAAAAAATTCCCTATTTTTTATGAGTGGACCACTTTATTTAAGTAGTGCCATGTCTCTTACAGTACGGTAATGGTTTTAAAAATGGAAAAGAAATTAAAATATTGAATAAAAAAACAGTGAGAGAAAAAACCTAAAAATAAATAAAATAGTTTTACTTTTAAAAATCATGAATGAAGCTATTTTTTATTTATTCATTTTTTTTTTTTTTTTTTACTGGATCATTTTAAAAACAACTTGTATGATTAATTATTGAACCTATGTCTTTTACACTTCTTGAGTAGAAAAATAACATGTGCAAAGAAAAGAAAAAAAATAATATTTAATTTTATTTCCATTATTTTTTATGCAATGAAAAGTGAGTCGTGGTTAAATTGTAACTTTTTTTTTTAATATTCTTTAAAGATATCACAAATTTTACAAGTATGAAAATCCACTAACAGAAAAACTACTTGAAAAGACTTATTTCAAAATAATTGTTTAACACTGTAAAACATGTTTTCTCAATGAGCAATACATGCTAATGATAATAGTAGTAGTAGTAGTAGTAGCATATAGTATTCCTACTGCTGCTATTACTCTCAGTTGAGTAAAAGAAGGGGTGGGGAGAGTATAAAAAAAGATGAATGAATGAATGAATGAATGAATGAAATTAGTTACTGGGGCTATGCTTTTTATCCCGGCCCCCTTCAAACACCTTCTCTACGCTCTTCCGCTCCTGTCTTGAACTTTGTTTGATGAGAAGAAATCTAAAAGAAATACTGAGAGAGAAAAAAAAAGTGGCAATGGGATGTGAAGAAGGAAGTGAGTATACGGGCGCATCGCAAGCCACGTGTGAGAGTGCATTTTATCTTAATGTGCAATTGGCTGTGCAAAGATGCCTAATGCATCGAAATAAAGGCCTCTATTCAACTGTGTATGTAACCCTCTGTTTACAGCATGTACAATCTTGATTTAGATCCGAAAATCAACATCCTCTAATAGGGATTCAAAATAAAAACCTTTCCAAAAAAGAAACAATGATCGGAAATTAAAATGAAAGCAGTGATGGCACATACTTCTCCGAATCCATCATCAAAATTCAGGGTGTGGAATTAGTAAATAAACACTTCAAATAACTCAGCATATGGATCAATTATAACAAATTTAGTCTAAAAGAGAAAAAGAAACTGAATGTAAAATAGGCTATGTTAGTGGTTGTTTCGTCTAATACTGCAAAAAACTGCTACAAACTGAAACATTAACCAGAGAACTCAAGTAATAAATAAATAATTAATAAATAATAAATAGCCTTGACAAATCAAGACTTTTATATGGATGTCACACATACACCAAAGCCATTCAGAAATATTTAAACTATCAGCTGTTAATAAGATTAATGATTAAAAATGGCTTTGAACAAGTGAAGCCTGTGGATCTTGACAAAGATCTCCTTTCTTTGAACATTGAAGACTGGCGCTATAGATTCCCAATGAACTGTACCAAATAATAGAAACCATGTCACTTGAGGGCTATCAACAGCTAAAATGGATATCACATGTAACTCAAAGAGAAAATAATGACATATTCAAGACTAACTTAAAAGCCGCCCTATCAGGTGGCATTTAAGCTAGCTCCTGTGTAGGGCTCTTGGTTTGACTACTATCACAATAGCTAGGAAGGAGTAGATGCAATAGGTAACAATAAACTACTGAAGAACTCAAAATTGATTGCTGCATTTAAGTATTGCATTCATATTTAAGCTTACCTTTTAAAAGTTCAATGTCAATTCTCCTGACAAATTAATTTAAAAACAATTTGATGTATGTAGGTCCTTACTTTCTGTACAAACAATTATTTTTATTTTTATTATTTTTTTATTTCATGGGTGACTTTTGCTGAATTTTGAAATTAATTCCGATTATTCTCAATTTTATTTCCAAGTTATGAAAATTGTTATCGTACAAAAAAAATTTGTTGCAAAAATTATGTATATAAATAAAAAAAAATAAATAAAAACAATCGCAGTAATGAAAACTTGGGAATCCAAAATTTCAGGATTGCAGGTCTGGATCTGGCATGGAATGTTTTTAATTTACTCATAGTCAGCCTGATTCCAAAGTGATAAATGTTGGACTACAGCCTCTAAGAGTAAAGTTGAAAAAGTGTGACACAGTGATACACTGACATTTGCATTTATTATATACATGCTAACTTTCCACATTACTTCAAATAAAAGGTTAGCAAGGAAACCTTCATCAATACTGGAATGAGCAATAACAGCTACTGGACTTGAGAAATCAATTTTCCTGAAATATTGGTTTAAAAGACAGTAACATTGTCTACTCATTCAATGAATGACAAATGTTTCCTTGTAGGAAAACAGCTAATATTACCATTTCAATACATACCACATGGTGAAAGAAATTTCTATTTACTGTGTTCCTTCAAGCTGTGGGCCATCATGGATCTCCACAACTTCCTGTTCTTAAACAACAGTTTATTTATTCTTTATACACAACTCTGAGAGAGAGAGAGAGATTAGAGTTACCCTACATCCCACTTTTGAGGGGCCTGTCCCAGTATCCCAGCAGAAATGTAAGCTACAAGTATTATTGTTTAAAGAAGAAACTAAATAAAATATAATAAAAATTGAAAACAGCTTGGAAATTATGGTAAGCCTTTGTACAATGTGTTTTGTTTGTGAATATTTACTTTCTGTATGTGTATATGCACACTGTAGTCTTAGCCCACATGTCTGCCAAAGAACTTCTGCTAGAAACTGTTAGATGGTATTACCAAAAGTTGTATATAAGAAAAAAAAGTATCATCTTCTTTTAGACACAGGATGCTTCAGAGATAGGATATGTCTTGTTTACTCCTTTGCGGGGGAGGACTTTTCAATTGCCAGCAAGCCACATGTTGTATTAAACATAACACAAAAAGTACATGGCATACAATGCCCTAAACTTATTTGACTGAACATAGGCATATCTAATAATTCAACCAAATCCAACAGAACTCTTCTTAAATGTAACTTTCACAATTTCATAGGAATTTTGCACACATGTACAAAATAAGGACATCTCTATGCACACCTTCATTCACACGTTTGTATACTTTCTATAGAGTTTGCTTAGACAATAATATATGTTGTTAAATGTAAATTGTTTGTATACTCATTCTGACACTTTCTTGATTGAAGAAAGTTCAACGCTTCCACTATCAAAACTATTAATACTAATATTATCACTATTTCTTCTACCATTAGTAATCCTGTAACAGTATATTGTTATTTTGTATACACATGTAAGATACATGTGGTTAAGTCATGGTTATCTTGTTTGGTTTATGCTTTTTTCAAAATTCTAATCATTTCACCCCAAGCAAGGCAATAATGCCATTAAGACGCAAGGGGCTATGAGAAAAAAAATACTATTAAGGAGACAGAACAATAAAAGAACAAGAATTAAGGCAAAAGATAAAAATTGACATTGTACTTAAATTTTTGAAGATCAATGTCGACTGTGAAGCAAGAAGCTGGAAGAGGCTCCCCCAAGCGAGAAGAGTGATAAAAGAAATTGTTAGCATAGAACACTATGGTTATATCTAGCTATTTCAACTGTAAAATGATGAGACCTACCAGCCAATCTAGTATTGTGCTTAAATTCATAAAGTCTAGGTACCAGAGGAAAGTTCATCAGAACAATTGCCATGAAAGTATTTACATAAAAGAAAATGTTACAGGGGAAACGACATTACAGTTGTGCAAAAGTGACTGGAGCCGAGATACCAGGTCAGGA
Organism: Acanthosepion pharaonis; assembly: GCA_903632075.3. Taxonomy (NCBI): domain Eukaryota; kingdom Metazoa; phylum Mollusca; class Cephalopoda; order Sepiida; family Sepiidae; genus Acanthosepion; species Acanthosepion pharaonis. Next base: position 554,011 of record CAHIKZ030000616.1, on the reverse strand, counting down.
CCAATGACATTACAGATTCTTCTTTGGAGTTTATCAAAAATCTCTTTGTATTCCATTAGTAAGACAAAAGTTTGATTCAGATATCTTCTTTTCAAGAGCCACTTCTTTATGGAATAAACTCCTGAGAGGATGCTTCCTCAACCACTACAATCTTAACCTCTTCAAGTCTAGAGTCATCATTATTTATCCTATATATTCTCATAATCTGCACTTACTTCCTCCTTTTATGTTCATAAAACAACCTATTTAGTAAACCTCTACTTTGAGTGGCCTTGTAATGGGTGAACATTTAGTAACAAGATATTAGCAAATGGCCGCCTATAATGGCTATGCATGTGGAGGAATTTTAGTTAATATTTATACTGGTTTGGGATTTAAATATTTTAGAATTTATGCACAGGATGATAGAAAGATCAGAATATTTAAAAATTATCACACATGGATACAAACATCTTGTGCATTGATGTACCAACATGCAAATACATATGCATTTTCAAATTAAATTTGGTTTATTTCAGGTGACTTAAAGGTTAATGGTATAGAGAATATGATGAATTAAGTTGAAACAGAGCTAGGGCGTTTACATTCACCCACAACCCTGTGACAAGCTATGGATAAATAACAGGGCAGTTGGAGCTTTTTAGCCTTATAAAAACAGTTCAACTTGGACATCAGGCTAGCATTGTAGCCCATAAAAATTCACAATTGCTACGAATGATAATTGGGGGTTGGTTCATTTGAGAAATGGAGACAGAAATAATTGTTTTGCGCTGTGCAACATGAGAAGCAATTTTGTTTGGCTTTATTTTTAATGCAGAGGTGAGGGAGGGATGAAAAAAAAAACAATCTTTCTTTTGATATTCTAGGTCTAAAATTATATGAAAAATCAAAAGATAAAAAAAATACAATACAAACTTGTGAAAAAGAGGAGCATTTATTTCAAAGATTTGATCCTATCTCTAGACAATTTCACTCTTTTAAACTTGCAATTGTATTGTCCTAAAAGACATGTTTCTTAAATGAGAGAATCAAAAGTGGTTTTGTCATGGAATGTTAATGACAATAATCTATGGTATTTGAAAGACAACACTGCTTTCCAGCAATTCAACAAATCCACAATTTTCAAAATTTAATCCTGAAAGTTCTACATCTTGTGTCTTCTTAAATCAAAGAACTGACTTAACTGTGGCCCAATTTAGGATAATCAAATTGTCTTCATTCTATGGGACTTTTTTTTAACAATAAGGTTCACCTTGTACAAGAGCCACTTGAGGTAGAGGGTTATATTAGGAGATAGTTTGTATGGATAAGAGAAGGAGGTAATGGTTAACCCTAGATTTGAACAGGTTAAGATTGTAGTGATCAGGGAAACATCCTCTTGGGAGTTGGTTCCACATGGCAGTGGTTAGCAGGAGGAAGCTGTTCGGATGGAACTTACTTCTCACTGATGGAATACAGGAGGAATGTAGGTGATTTGCTACAACGTAAGTGGCATGGCAGGTCCTTACTGTAAAGGTTAAGCCTGGCAGGACCAAAGAATTTGGCTGAGCACTTTCTGTGAAAATAACGATAGAGCAGCAAGAAGCTTGCTACATCCTGCTTGTGAGAGAGAGCTTGGAGGGTGGAAAATTGTCACCTACATGGATTTGGAGATGCTTTTGAACTCTATCAAGGCTGGAAAGTTCAGTCTAGGCAGCTCCCACCTAAATATGACAATAGTACCCCATTCTTGGCCTGATCTGGCTCTTATAAAGGTAGAAGATAGCATTGAAGCAGGACAGGGAGCCAACCATTTTATCTGCATCTTTAGCAATGGCTTGTATGTAAGAGTTCTACTTGAAGTCAGGTGTAAGATTACGACCCAACAGTCTCTCAAGGCACTCTCTGAGGGGGTCATCCAGTCATTGTGACTGGTGATAGTTCAAGGTCCAATCAACAATGGTGAAATGTAACTAGTTTGGTTTTTTGGTTTGTAACCAGACAGTTTTTTTCCCTTGACTCGGTAGTTTGTGTCAGATCAGAAGAGAGATCAGCTTCCAATCTCCTAATCAATGAGGTTGGATATTTTGACTATGACTTTCATGTTCATGAAATTGAAACCAAACTAATAAAATATCATAATTTATCCATCTATTTACAATTTGTTGTCCTATTATAAAAATATGCAGTCTGGAATATTCATTACAGAAAACATTTTCATCAAGCCTTTGAATTTAACCACTATTTCATCTTTTTTTTTTATATACAGTGTCCATAAAGTCTCTTTATAATTTAAAATGTATATTCTAAAAGCAATGAGATGAGATGTCTTAATCAGATTTGTTCTATGTATTCTGTAGTTATCAAAGTTTTTAATCACATTACATTTGTGTATTTCAGGTATCCTGTTGATGAAAGAGGTACTGTTCTAAAGCAAAATATCATTAATGCTATTGCTACTATTGATGAGGCTATGCTACAGCAAACATGGCAAGAAATCAAGTACTGTCTTGATGTACTTCGTGCAACTAATGACACCCATATAAAGGTGAATTAAATTAGTTTTAAAAAAAAAAAAAAAAAACCTACAATATCTACTCCTCGTTTTGTAACAATTTTCACATATTTGCCTGTTCATTTGCTTTTGTAATAATTTTTTTTAAATTGTAAAGAGACTTGACGGACACCCTGTATATTAAACGCTTATATGACAAAACTTAGGATTTCATTTGATTATTTGGTCTCATTAAAACATTTCTGGATAGATTTAGAAACATCAATGGTATCAGAACAAATTTTATATCACTATTTGGGCCCATTTTTTTTTTTTTTAAATTAGGATCTTTTTTTTCTATAGCGTTTTAGCACTATGCTGAATTTTTTTTTCGATCTAAGTAATAAAAAAAAAACTCACTTTAATCATTTGGACAATATTTTGTCAGTGAATGAATAAATGAATAGGCCTATTTAAGGTTTTGATCCAAATTCATGGTGAAAATATATTTTTGAAACCATGTCTAGTATCGTCATGTAATATGAACAGCATTCAATAAAAATGACACAAAGAAAAATTTTTTTTTGTTTTTGCATATTTTACTAATGAGCCTCAATAACTGCTTCATTTATGAATCTATCCTAAATCAAGCCATTATAATTATCACAAAAACACACACATTTCTAAGAAATCATTAAATTCTGTAAAAGTCTCCTTTACTAATTACTTAAAATAGATTTGAAAAAATAAATAGATCAAAGGGATTGATTAGAAAAAAACTTCTTGGAGATAAATATATTTTCAATTTCTAATACTCAAAAAGGCTTCACCAACAAGATAGATGGTTACTGAATGACATTGTTGTAAGGGCAGTACAAAGAAGGAGTAACAGATGCATATTATGAGGATAAGTAGGATAAATAATGGTTGACCCTAGACTTGAAAAGGTTAAGATTGTAATGATTGGGTAAACTTCCTTTCAGGAGAGTTTCATAACAGTTCTGGAAAAGCTGAGTGAAACTTCTTCATAACCAATGGAATATTACCTATATATTATGCTTCAGCTGATTTGAAACATCTGAGATAAATTACATTAAAAAGCTTTAGAATAAACTGAAATGAGAATTTTGTTTTAAAATGTTATTTTTAAAATAATAGAAAGCTAAAATCTCAGCTAAAGAATTAACTTCGTGTTGATTTTAGAACTATAAACTATAGTTTTTTTTAAATTTTTTTAATCAAATTCATCCCATAAAAGGCAGTAAAGCCACTAAGACATAAGGGGTTACTGGGTGTAAAAGAATTAGAAAATAGTAGTACTATTGAGGAGCAAGGACAACAGAAGTGTAATCAGGAATACAGTAGATAATGATTGACATTGCATTTAACTTTTTGAAGATCAAACTTGTCTCCAAATGCAAGAAGTCGGAAGAGATTTCCATAAACAAGAAGTGTAAGAAAAGAATCTGCTGACATAAAATTTACAGTTACATCTCACCAATTCAGCTGTAAACAGATGGGACCTTGTTGCTAATCTAGTACTGCGCTTAAATTCATAAAGTCTACACACCATAGAAAAGAGCTCATCTGAACAATTACCATGAAAGTATTTATAGAAAAGGCACAGGGAAGCAACTTTATAGCAGTTGTAAAGCGACTGAAGCCAAGATGCCATGTCAGGGCCAATAATATAATAATAATATAAGATCAATAAAAAAACAGAAATTGAGGAAATAGAAGATAACAATTGAAATTGCATGTACATTTTTGAAGATCAAACTTGATTGGAAAGCAATAAACTGAAATTTTGTTCTACAAGGAAGAAGTGCAAGAAAAGAAACTATTAGCCTGGGACTTAGTTACATTTAGCCATTTCAACTCTAAAATGATGAGATCTCACCACCAATTGTACTTAACACATAAGCTATAGGTACCAAAGAGGAAAGTTCATCTGAACAATAGCCATGAAAATATTTATAGAAAAGTGACAGGGAAGCTATTTTACAATGACAGGAAAGTGACAGAAGTTGAGATGCCAGGTCAGGAGTAATAACATTGCAGATTCTTTTTTGTATCTTATCAAAAATCTCTAAATACATAGCAGAAGCACCAAACCAGATGGGATAACAATATTTAATGCCTGGATGAATGGTAGACTTATAAATGTGTAAGATAGATTCTGGTGAGAAAAATTGTCTAGCACAACACAATGAACCAACTTTCTTAGCAGCAAACCTAGCAATGGATTCAATATAATCTTTTCACTTCATGTCAGGAGAAAATGTTAGCCCAAAAGCGCAAGGAGTCACTCTTATAAAAAAAAGCTGAAATAACTAATTATTAACTGTTATAAACTAAATACAAAAATTAAAAAACTTATTTTCAGGGATTTACTTTGAAGGACAAAGAGTTTTAATTGGATAAAAAGGCAAACAATTAGAGCAAATATCAAGATCTTTTTTTATTTCCTGAATTGCAAATACCCTGTGAGAAGGAACCAATCAATTTTACTCATTATGTCACATGACTGGTCTATATCTACATCTCGTCCCCTTTGACCAATTAAAAAACAGGAAATAAAATCGAAGTGATGTCAATATTTTCATGACTATTTTTCACATCAATAAAGTCTATGGTATTTGTTTTGTTTGTTTTTTTTTACCTACCTAATGAGCTTGTACAAATGGATGACAGAACAATGTTTAGGAGAGATAGTAAAAAGACAAAATTTACGAAGAGCTACAAAAATATAGGAAATTGTGGAGAGCTATGATCACCAACATCCTGAATGACATGACATATAGAAGAAGTTTTACATTACAACAAAGAGAATCTAGTAAAACCTATCTGTATTTGGTATACGTTACTCAATTACTTAATTATTTGTTCATCTAAACAAATGTTATAGGATAATATTTCTGCACTGAATTTATCAAATTTTCCAGATTTTTTTTATTTGTAGAAGGATTTTCAAAAATGTTTTTCACAAGCCCATAAATGTTTGGGACAGAAACACTGCAGATGTATAATGGTGGGGCATTTCCCCCCCCCCCATTAAATTTAGATTGTAAACAACAGAAATATTTATTTTATTGATCATTCAAGTTTCTCCTCCAATTTCTTCAAACCACCTTTAAGGAGTTAAATTGATTTCAATCTAGATAAGTTTTTGTCTTCTTTTGCATCTTAATTTGATAATTATTTTGTGTGTGTGTGTGTGTGTGTGTGCGCGCACACGCATGCACATGTGTGTTCTATTTTAATTTCATTTTTTTTTTTTTTTATCAGGGTACATGTGATGTTATTGTTTAAGTTTGAATTTTTACCATCAGATGTTCAAATAGATTCACAAATGAGTTAATTCTGTGGATTATTTTATTTCAATATTCAATAAAGTGCTTCTGATTTAGTGTTCATTTGTAATATGAGTTTTTATGGAGCTATGCATGGATAAGGAGCATGTTAATCAACAAGACAGAATTGTAGTTGTACAACCCATGTACAGATTACCCATTTTCTTTTAAGTAGTAATAGTAGTAGAAATACAATCTCCCTATAAACAAATATTTATATATTACATGGGTTTTATTAAGAATGGATTTGAGGAGATTAATGTATTAATGATGATAATAAGATTAGAAGTTATTAATATTTATTTGTTGTTAATCATATATGTTCACTTTTATCAATGTAATTCATATGTATTATGTTTTTCATAACGTTTTCATTTCATATTTATTATGTATTTGATTGCAAAAGAAGAAGTTGATTATATTTTTGTCAATTTTTTAATTGTATCATTATCTATTCTTGTAAGCTTATTTTTTTTTTTCATTTATATAATTTGGAAATCCATTATTAATCAGTGCTGGTATTATGTTAGTGAGTTTTTTTTTATAGAATAGTGTGTGTGTGTGTAAATAGAAAAGTAGGTGAGCTCTTAAACCTTTTAATAATAGTTGTTTCGTATATATAAACACACTATTATAATTAAGGAGATATGAATTAAAGTTATTTTTAATTGTTATTATTTAACACTTTTTACAAACAGTCTGTTGTCATCAACTTTGTTGTTATCACAACATTTTGGCTCTTGTGCTCTCCAACTGTCATCAGGTGTATGTTAATTAAATAAAAAACAAAATAAATATTAAAAAAATATTGTTGAAATTCACTTTTTGTGGAGATTATATATATATATATATATATATATATTATATATATATATTATATATATATGAGAAAGAGAGAGAGATGTGCTTTAAGGTAAATAGAAACTTGCTTGATTGTGAGGCTCTCCAGAGACAAGTGGTCTGAAGCAGGGGTCAGCAACCTGCACACACAGGCACAAATGACATCACGAAGTTTGTACCAATAACTACTACAACGCAAAGAAGATATTTAGCTGTTTCAATTTTAATATATACTAAATTATATATACTATATATTACTATATAAAATATATTTTAGAACAGGTATATTGCCCTTGCCTTGTATAAAAATCTGTATGGCACAAAGAATGATTTTAAAATCCCATGTCAGCACATAATTAGCAAAAGGTTGCTGACCCCTGGTCTAAAGCATGTCACATCAGACAGTGGATCCTTCTATGAAAGAGGGACACAGGTTAGAATCCTGTCAGATCAGACAATTTTTTTTTATGTTTTCTCAAATGCACAGACCAGTAGACAAAATTAAAAAAAAAACAAAAAAAAACGAAGGAACATTCTACTCAAATATTGGTATCCATTAAAAATAACATTTGTTTAGGTGTGTGTGTGTGATTTATAGGTTATTTTACCAATAAGATTAAGAGTTTAACAAATGGATAGTTTTTAGCTAATTAATCAGGCATCAACCTGTATCTGTGATCTCATTAAAACAATGTACCAATGATGCCAGATTAGCAGTGATTGGTTTTTATTTTGTTCTCTAGACTCCATTCAATCGATGCATATATATATATATATATATATATATATATATATATATATTATCCAAATAGAACTGTAGCACAATTTCTTGTCAAAATGACATTATTATATATCTCTTCATTTGGACAAATATACCCAGCTTGGTTATTATACTCATAACATTTTGGCTGTTGTACTCTGCATCCTTTTTCGGGCGTCTGTTATCCTCAGAATTTTGAACTGAACCCTTTATTCAATTCATGGGTGTAGATAGTTCTCATTCTATTTTCCATGCTTAGCAGATATCTTGCATCTGTTAATTCTCTCTAGTTTCTTTGCCTTTGAACTCACAACAGCGAACACTAACTCACTAGGTGATGTGGACCTTGGAAAATTCAATAGCGTAATTTTGGCACTTGAATCTAAAGTTTGTACACAAGTGGTAAAATTTTTTAGTGTCATCAATTTTTTTTTTTTTTTTTTTAAATCAGAGCCTACCAGATGGTGTTCAATATCTGTCTATATTTCTGAAATTATTTAAAGGCTTTAGCTTGAAATTCCAATCACCTGAAAAGGGCTGGAGCGTACAAAGGCCAAAACATCATGAATATGGCAACAACAATGAGAACAATAGTCCGAACAATGTAAAAAGTGTACAGATGGTGTTCATTTCCATGCTAGGTCTACTGAGGAAGTTATCAGAGTCAAACATGTGTACTAATTCTTTGCCTTTTCTGGCAGGAAATGAAAAGGCATAGTGTTTGAGACCTCAGTTGTCACAATCTCAGAGATAGTCAGTAAAAGTGCACAAGTTCTTTTGAATTCAAGGTCAAGGACAAGCTGGAGGCTTGTGGAAGAGGCATGTCATCAGTGACCAAAAGAAACATTCTAAGCAATCCAACATCATAAAGAAAGCCAAGTTTGTCCAGCAGATATAGGACATCAGCAATCAAAACCCCAGAAAGTCAATGAGGACTAATGCTGAACAGCTCAAGTGGAAGACTCCATTATCAAATGTGGTGCACAAAAAGATCAGGTTTGGTTTGGTTTGTTTTACAGCATATCAACCTCAATGGGTTACTTGATGTCAACAAAATTTTTATTGCTGGTAATATTTTTTTTCTAACAATATTTTATTTTACAATGTATTTCTGGTATTAAAACCTATTTTTATACTTTCATAGTATTTTGACCAAAGTTTGTGTGTTAATTATTTGCCCATAGCTGAGACCCTATCAAACAAAACCCAGGAAAACTGCATGATCCAAATGAAGTGTTTGCTGATCAAACTCAGGCAGTTTGAGAAACCTGGTATACTCAGATTCTTCTTTGAACAACAGCTGTGCAGACCCCACAGAGGTACTCCAAGGCGTTGCACACAACCATCTGTGATGGTCCTGGTGAGCAGTAAGATCGAAGTAATGTACCTCACTTCTTTTCAAAGCATGTAAGTATCAATACCACCATCTACATCAAAATACTGGATACAGTGGTCAGGAAGTGGATTGAGAGGGTGATCCAAAAAAGGCTATACCTGTTCCATTCTAAGAGTGACAGGCTATTTTTACCATAATGTCACATCCAAAATGTGGTCTTCAAGCTATATCGATTTAAATCTCAGACTACTACATCTGGAGCAGTGATTCTGAAAGCAGGCGTTTAGTTTCAAAAGTGGGCCTGAGAAATATTTTAAATGGGCCTAGATATCAACAAGCACCTCCACATTACAAAGGACTTGATGAAGGCTGTCATCATGGACATGATGGCCAACATGAATGGAAATCACTTGACTCAGGCATACAGTCACTTTCAAAGCCATCCTCAAAACAGAGCAGTTTTACTGAATAAACTTTAGAAAAGTTGAGAAAGATCTGATGTTTCTTTATTGGATGTCTTTGTTATTCTTCATAATTCTTTGTAATTTCTTCTTAGTTGCAGAGAGAGAGAGAAAGAAATGTTCCCTATCAAGGTGCATGTTGAGTATATCTTAAACATATATATATATATATATATATATATATATATATATATATATATTTTTACACAAAAACCTTCAACTATTGAATAGAGTTCAAATTCTGGTTTGGAATTTTTACATAAATTTAACTTGGTGCTCTTAATATAAAAAAAGAAAGGAAGGCATGAATCCATTTTAGTATGTGCTCTGTCAAATATTGCCAAATATCTTGATAAAATGTCTCGTCACTGGCATGCCACGATAAATAAGAGAAGAGAGCATTTAGCCAAAGCAGATTCCAATAGCTTGCATGCACAGACAGTAGAAGCAAAAGCTGTTATTATCATTGACATCAGTTCCTTCTAAGATTATATCATTTTGTTGCCTATTAAAAATCAAATGATAGATTACCTGTTCATGTCATTATCTTCTTTATTAATTATAATCAAATTAACAATGATTAATAATTAATGAATATTAAAATGAATTAAAAAGCAAAAAATGCTTGTCCAGCTTAGAGTTAATTCTTTTTAAAGTAAAATTCTCATTAAAATTTTGCCCAGTATATAACTCTTAGGAATATAACTACACTTGTAAAACATGTTAAAAATGATGTCATTCAACCGGAAATAGGAGAAAGTAAAGGGAACAAAATCAACGTCCATTTATAAACTTCTTTTTATCTGAAGTAATTTGAAGAAGTGGAAAAGGAGGTCAAAAGGTCAACATGTAATCCATGTCCTGTTGACATTTCGTATAATGCATCCTCTTCCTCATTAACTGTAATTTAGCTTTTCACCAAGAAATGAAGTCTTTCTCATCTTTCCCCACCCAAATAATCACATTTAATAAACATGATTTGGAGAACTAAGAGTCATGAAAAAGTAACTTGGCTTGAAAGATCTAAACACCTCCTTCCCACACACCACCAGATTCAAGATCAAATAATATTTCTGTAAGTACCTCCAAAAATTTTCTAAAACGAACATACCATAATGAAAAAAAGGCCCAAAACTTGATAAAAACAGATTTTTTTATCATCAAAAATATTATTAAGACTAAGAGGAAACACCAAATTATTTATTTTGTTATTTTATTCAATTTTTTAATCCTTTCTAGCTCATTTCCAAATTTTTGTTAAAAATCTTGTATTTCTTACGTTAAAAGTGAGCCAAAGATTAGGGATTTTTAGCATCTTTTTGGGCATTAAAAACACGCCGTTTTAGAAATTCTTCTAAATATGAAATAATTGTTGGATTTTAATTAAATTTTCAGGATTTATTCACAAATGAACAAAATTATTTTGGCAATTTTCTTTTTTCTTTTTTTGAAAATCTCGGTAAAATCTCTTTCCTTTTTTTTCCTTTTTCTTTTTATATCTGTTACCCAAACGTGATTTTTGGTATTAAAAAAAAATAAAATAATTCCTTCCAATCAATTTAAATTCGGTTTGAAATACAGTAAAGTATTTTGTTTATTGGAAATATTAAATTTAATCTATTAGCTTGAAATTATATCTAAAATAAAGGCTTGAAGAAAGATTTTTCATTTTTAAAAATTCATTTTAAACTTGAGGCATCAGGCTTCTTTGGAAGTAACTGATCCATACACTGAGGTATAATATTAACTAATTCCACATCGTGAATTTTGATGATGGATTCAAGGAAAAAAAAGTTAATTATAGAAAATAATAAAAACATGTCACTACAAAGCTTTCTCATGTAACAGAAAACCACTTTAAGTGAATCTTAGATTTGAGCCTCAAGCAAATAGTTACTTGTTATCAGGGTCAGCTTAACTAGAATCCGTCTAAATCTAATAAAGTATTTGGTACCTCTGCAGCTACTTTAAATGTACATAATCAAAATTGCAAAAAGGTGACCTAATGCTTTTAAGTTTGGCTCAAGTGGCATTGGAGAGGACCAAAGGATGATATCAATATTCTACCATAAATACCTTGATAGTCATGCACAACAATGGATTTAAGATAGACAGACATACATATAGGGGCACAAGTAGGCACACACAGAGGCAGCCAAGTAGACACACACACAGATAGATGGCCAAGTAGACACACACACAGATAGATGGCCAAGTAGACACACACACACAGAGAGATAGATGGCCAAGTAGACACACACACACACACACACAGATAGATGGCCAAGTAGACACACACACACACAGATAGATGGCCAAGTAGACACACACAGAGATAGATGGCCAAGTAGACACACACACACAGAGATAGATGGCCAAGTAGACACACAGATAGATGGCCAAGTAGACACACAGATAGATGGCCAAGTAGACACAAAGATAGATGGCCAAATAGACACACAGATAGATGGCCAAATAGACACACACACAGATAGATGGCCAAATAGACACACACACAGATAGATGGCCAAATAGACACACACACAGATAGATGGCCAAATAGACACACACACAGATAGATGGCCAAATAGACACACACACAGATAGATGGCCAAATAGACACACACAGATAGATGGCCAAATAGACACACACACAGATAGATGGCCAAATAGACACACACACAGATAGATGGCCAAATAGACACACACACAGATAGATGGCCAAATAGACACACACACATACACAGAGAGATAGATGGCCAAGTAAACACACACACACAGATAGATGGCCAAATAGACACACACACACAGATAGATGGAAATAGACACACACACACACACACAGATAGATGGCCAAGTAGACACACACACACACACACACAGAGAGATAGATGGCCAAGTAGACACACACACACAGATAGATAGATGGCCAAGTAGACACACACACACACATAGATGGCCAAGTAGACACACACACACACAGATAGATGGCCAAGTAGACACACACACACACACAGATAGATGGCCAAGTAGACACACACACAGATAGATGGCCAAGTAGACACACACACACACACAGATAGATGGCCAAGAGACACACACACACACAGATAGATGGCCAAGTAGACACACACACACACACAGATAGATGGCCAAGACACACACACAGATAGATGGCCACACACACACACACACAGATAGATGGCCAAATAGACACACACAGATAGATGGCCAAGTAGACACACAGATAGATGGCCACACAGATAGATGGCCAAGTAGACACGCACACAGATAGATGGCCAAATAGACACGCACACAGATAGATGGCCAAATAGACACGCACAGAGATAGATGGCCAAATAGACACGCACAGAGATAGATGGCCAAGTAGACACGCACAGAGATAGATGGCCAAATAGACACACACAGAGATAGATGGCCAAGTAGACACACACAGGGTTAGATGGCCAAGTAGACACACACACAGGGTTAGATGGCCAAGTAGACACACACACAGAGTTAGATGGCCAAGTAGACACACACACACGCACAGATAGATGGCCATGTAGACACACACACACACAGATGGCCAAGTAGACACACAGAGATAGATGGCCAAATAGACACACACACAGAGATAGATGGCCACGTAGACACACACAGAGATAGATGGCCAAGTAGACACACACACAGAGATAGATGGCCAAGTAGACACACACACACACACACACAGATAGATGGCCAAGTAGACACACAGATAGATGGCCAAGTAGACACACAGATAGATGGCCAAGTAGTCACACAGAGTAGATGGCCAAGTAGACACACAGAGTAGATGGCCAAGTAGACACACACACACAGAGTAGATGGCCAAGTAGACACACACACACAGTAGATGGCCAAGTAGACACACACACAGATAAATGGCCAAGTAGACACACACACAGATAGATGGCCAAGTAGACACACACACAGATAGATGGCCAAGTAGACACACACACAGATAGATGGCCAAGTAGACACACACACATACACAGAGAGATAGATGGCCAAGTAGACACACACACACAGATAGATGGCCAAGTAGACACACACACACACAGATAGATGGCCAAGTAGACACACACACACACAGATAGATGGCCAAGTAGACACACACAGAGACACAGATAGCTGGCCAAGTAGACACACACAGAGACACAGATAGCTGGCCAAGTAGACACACACAGACACACAGATAGCTGGCCAAGTAGACACACACAGAGACACAGATAGCTGGCCAAGTAGACACACACAGAGACACAGATAGATGGCCAAGTAGACACACACACACACACAGATAGCTGGCCAAGTAGACACACACACAGACACACATATAGCTGGCCAAGTAGACACACACAGAGAACACAGATAGCTGGCCAAGTAGACACACACAGACACACCCGATAGCTGGCCAAGTAGACACACACACAGACACACAGATATAGCTGGCCAAGTAGACACACACAGAGACACAGATAGATGGCCAAGTAGACACACACAGAGACACAGATAGATGGCCAAGTAGACACACACAGAGACACAGATAGATGGCCAAGTAGACACACACAGAGACACAGATAGCTGGGCAAGTAGACACACACAGAGACACAGATAGCTGGCCAAGTAGACACACACAGAGACACAGATAGCTGGGCAAGTAGAGACACACACAGAGACACAGATAGCTGGCCAAGTAGACACACACAGAGACACAGATAGATGGCCAAGTAGACACACACAGAGACACAGATAGATGGCCAAGTAGACACACAGAGACACAGATAGATGGCCAAGTAGACACACACAGAGACACAGATAGATGGCCAAGTAGACACACACAGAGACACAGATAGATGGCCAAGTAGACACACACAGAGACACAGATAGATGGCCAAGTAGACACACACAGAGACACAGATAGATGGCCAAGTAGACACACACAGAGACACAGATAGATGGCCAAGTAGACACACACAGAGACACAGATAGATGGCCAAGTAGACACACACAGAGACACAGATAGCTGGGCCAAGTAGACACACACAGAGACACAGATAGATGGGCCAAGTAGACACACACAGAGACACAGATAGCTGGCCAAGTAGACACACACAGACACAGATAGCTGGCCAAGTAGACACACACAGAGACACAGATAGCTGGCCAAGTAGACACACACAGAGACACAGATAGCTGGCCAAGTAGACACACACAGAGACACAGATAGCTGGCCAAGTAGACACACACAGAGACACAGATAGATGGCCAAGTAGACACACAGAGACACAGATAGATGGCCAAGTAGACACACACAGAGACACAGATAGATAGATGGCCAAGTAGACACACACAGAGACACAGATAGATGGCCAAGTAGACACACACAGAGACACAGATAGATGGCCAAGTAGACACACACAGAGACACAGATAGATGGCCAAGTAGACACACACAGAGACACAGATAGATGGCCAAGTAGACACACACAGAGACACAGATAGATGGCCAAGTAGACACACACAGAGACACAGATAGCTGGCCAAGTAGACACACACAGAGACACAGATAGATGGCCAAGTAGACACACACAGAGACACAGATAGATGGCCAAGTAGACACACACAGAGACACAGATAGATGGCCAAGTAGACACACACAGAGACACAGATAGATGGGCCAAGTAGACACACACAGAGACACAGATAGATGGCCAAGTAGACACACACAGAGACACAGATAGATGGCCAAGTAGACACACACAGAGACACAGATAGATGGCCAAGTAGACAGACAGAGACACAGATTGGCAGACAGAGATTACAGAAAAGTAATAATAAAACAAATAAATGATTGCTATTTCCAAGTAATCAAATCTAAAAAATGTTTAAAGAAATTACAAGAAAAAGAATCAAGATTTTCTGACATGTCAATACTTGTATAAGTTACAAAGCATCAAGAAAATAATTAACATTTTGTATTAAGTTACCTTTCCTGTTGCTTAATACTTACTACCGACTTTTGTTGACCCTTATAAAATGCAGATGAAATAAAGGTGTGTATTCTCACCAGTTACTGAATATGCCAAAAATGTAGGTAATTTAAGTATATCTAGTTTGTGATTTTTTAGTTGCCAGCAATATAAAACACTTGATCCTGAGCAAAATTCAAAGAGCTTAAACAAGTGTAACAGAATTTGAAAAATGTCAACATAAATTTGTTTTTCTGTCACTTATTAAAAAAAAAAAACAAGACAAATTTATTATTTTGAGCACTCCTAAAGGGATCTGATGAAAGTTTGATATAAATAAACTAAATAATGTAAAGATTTTTTTAAGAAAATACTAGAGAAATTGTTTATATTCTAACATTGCCTTCTGAATTTAACTGCAGTTTCCGCAGAATAATTTTAAGTGGGGGGGGGGGATTTCTTATAGACTTTTAGGATTTGACAGACTGACAGTTTCAATCTTAAATCATGATTCAGTATCTTCTGATATTTTTTCCAATGTGCATTATAAGATTACATTTGAACAATGCAAATATTTTTAGTTATTACTTCACATATTTCATGCAATTCTTCTTAATGTATATTATAACGACCACCCTGACACATAGTTATTAATTAAATTTTGATCTAAATATTTCATTGTATAATGTTCAATCTATGAGATTAATAGTCATTAATGAATTATCATTGATAAGGAAAGAGTTTACATCAGGGAGGAAAAAACAAATATTTGTTATGTAAAATAAAAAAAAATTATTGCTTGGTTGACATGCTCTGGGCCAGTTGTTATTAATTTCACTGTTTTTAAAAAAAAAAAATAAAATAAAATAAATGGTTAGCAACTCAAATACAAGTATCCACTTAAAATAATGTTTCTAGAAGTAAGAAATAATGTCAAATTAAAAAATTCCTTTTAACAATTGTTATGTTTACGTTTTGGGTATGAAAATTAATTTAGATTCATAGAAGTCCTAACAAGAGATGTGCATTCCTTAAATAAGTAATTTAAACCTTGCTCTATCAAGATGACCTCCTGTAACTAATGGCAATGTCTTAACTAGAGATGCAGTTTCCCTGATGGAAAAGGGGTTACAGGTTCAATTCCTGTTGGGAGACAATTTTTCTATAGTAGAATCACTTGGTCTAGGCCTGTTAATAATTTCATCATTTAAGAAAATAAATTTTAAAAAAAACAACAGGGACAGCAATTCAAACACTTGTACTCACTAAAAATAACATTCATAGTAATAAGATATATATATGTGCATATCCCTGTTTGTTATATATATATATATATATATATATATATAGTGTGGATATAGACAACTCCCAAATTTTCAAGAGCCGATTCTATAAAAAGGGAGGTAATCTTTAGGAACCAATTCTATTTTTTTTATCAATCTGAGAATGGAAATAAATCACTTTATAGTATCAAAAAGAAATCATTTTGATAATTTAATAAAAAGCATTTATGTATTAAGATATTTCCAGATTGAAGTTTCTGTTCTTCTCATATTTCTGTTCAAAAGTCTGATGCTTTTTGACTCTAGTGTCATCAGTTGTGTTATGGCCACATTCGAACTAAATTTCTGCAGTCCCAAAGATCCAATAAAAGAGCAAACAAATTTATAACTAGAAGATTTGCCATATTTTTAACTTCAACATGATTTCTTTTACCGTCACAGAAAACCCTCTTTCAGTTTCCGCAGAACATACAGTAATGGTATTAATTATATTTTTAGCTATTACATATCAGCTATTAATATATAACATCATTTTCAGATAATCCAACAACTGGTTAGCTCAGCTTTTGTAATTTTAAGAATCAAGTCATGCAAACAAGTAGGATACCACCCCTGGATATAGGAATCCACACTGTATGGTCACTGTCACTTTCATACCTCAAGCAGACTTTAGAAGGCATGAAACTATTAGTTACCATGCAATGTTGATACTTATGTGCACATAATCAATATCTACAAACACTCAAACAGATTCAATATTGAGTACACTTCCCCTACAAAGAGAGTAAATTTTAAACATTGTTTACAAACACTTTCAATGAAAAAAATGGCTGAAGAAAAGTTATCTCTATCTATAAAAGCAGGATGTGTGTGTGTGTGTGTGTGTGTGTGTGTGTAACAAATGCACGGCAACAATTCGACGGATTTGCACCAAAATTTACATGCACATGCTCCAAGTTAGCGGGAAGGCCAAGACCAACTTTGCATTTCTGAACTCCCATTGATAGTGGAAATAATCGATTTTTTCATGCTTCTATGGCAGTTTTCATGTAGTTTGCGGCCATTTTCTACTGGCCAGAGTGAGAGCCAATAGCTGGCTGCCACGAATAGGCAGGAAGATTCTATTGGCCGGTGTGTGAGCCAACAGCTGACTGACATGAATGTTAACTAGCATGCCAAAAAAAAAAAAAAAAATCGATAGCTGCATTCATCACAAGTGGGAAAAATTTAAATCTGCATGGCACTTTACTCCAATTGACTCATTCGCTTGCTTAAACTCAATGTTGATTCTGATTCTGCTGAACTGGGTTGGATGTGAAAAAGCATTTGTTGTTAACATTCTTTTTTCATCCGGTTTTTCCAGTTACAAGTCCTTTTTTTAAAGCTGATTGTTTTGTGTTCATTTTGTTTAGTTCTTTTTTCGTAACAGATTTAATGTTTAGTATAGAGCTTAGAAAAAATTCTTTGCAGTGTGAGATAGGCAAGAAGTAAGGCATGTAGCAACATCAGCACGGCAAAGGGCACTCCTTTAAAGGCAAGGAAGGGCAAAAATATTTTAAGTGATAGCGATTGCTGTATGAGTCGTACGATTTTTTAATCAAGCACAGGCAACGCCGGGCCATGCTACGAGTTCTTAATAAAAAAAATAGTCAAAGTTATTCTAACAATAAAATTGTTCTGTTGCAAACGTTCAATTTTGGAATAATGGAAATTAAGTGAAATAATTAAAATATTGTAGAAGAGAACCAAATCATCATAGGAAAAGGCCCCAACTAGGGTGTGTCCAGTGTAGGTAAAAGATATGTTCTTTTGAATAATTAACTGTTTAGAGAAGGCAGTCACTTAAAATAGATGACATTGATGCTAATTATGTATAGCAGTTGTTATACTAATTTGTATAAAAATAGTGATGTTTGATCATCACCAAATCATAGATGATCTGTAGATATGATAACAGGTATAGAAGACGGACTTGTTTTAGCTTGGTTGGTCAAGCACTACATGCATTTGCAAATCTTTTGGGGGGGGGGGTCCATCTAGAATTTTTTTTTTTCATATGAAAATAAGAAATTAGTCTATAATTAACATTTTAAAAAAAAAAAAAAAAATTTTTCATTTTTTTTTTTCTCTCCATCTGCCCTTTTCATTGCGATTGCACTCAATTCTTATTCAGTTGCAAGTCAAGAAAATTTTATTTATTGCATTCTTCAAGTTAGTATATTTCAGGGAGTAAGTTAATTCAATACCTCTGGTTACATAAAAAGAACCAAATTTTTAGTCTCATAAATCCTGCTGGTTACTCATTGTAATTGCTTCAATTTAAATTTAGAAAAATGGTGAAATTCTTGTTCAGTTTTTCAAAATTTTTGGAAAGTTAATATTTCCTTTTTCTTAAGTTCTTCTGCAGAGGATTTTAAAAATTCATATACATATTTCTTACATCAGTATATGAATTCTTAAAATCGTCCTAAGAATGAAATGTTAGCTTTCAAAAAAGTTAGAAAAATTGAAATTTTGCCACAAGACTATTATAAAGATTCTAACAAATTTATAAAATTGTACTTTTTCCTCAAAAATTTTTTTTTTTTTATTATGCAGTGTTCATCTTTATATACACTGTATATTGTTGGTTAAACAGAAAAGAAATACAATTAAAAAAAATATTGAACCATCAGCTAGTGAAAACCTACAGATAAAAAAATAAATAAATAAAAAATCTACAGGACAAAGTAAAGGGTATCACGAGACACAGAAATAAAACAATATAAAGAATAATTCAACAAAATGTTTAATACCTTATTAAAAAAAAAAAAAAATTTGAAATAACAAAAATAAAAAATAGATCAAATTTAAAGATAAGCTTTTAAATTTAAAATTTTTCTTAATGGTACTTAAATTTATTTGTTATTAAATCGTTTATTGTTACAGCATAAAATTACAGATTTGGATGGGGGGATTTCTAATGCTTCCTCCGCCCCTTCCCCCTAGTATTGAATTCACATACAGAAATCTGTGTTTAAAATATATTTATAAAATCTATTTCTCTATGGGTTTTTAACTTTCAATCGAACGATCGCTGTATTTGTGACTAAAGGGAGGCAACTTTAAGTGCCGTAAAATAATTTAACGAAGTCATAAGAGTAAGACTGTGGTGTAAAAATAATAATAAAAAAAACTTTGCGCATTTCTACTTCACTGTGGATTTTAATACCTGATATAAATTTTTAAGAGAACTTAAATGATTATCTTTTGCTTAAAATGAAATAAAAGTATAAATAAAACTATCAAGTTATAATAAATAAGAAGCACATTTTCGTGTGTGTACATAAAAAAAAAATTGTGTATATTTGTGTTGCATTATCATTGCAAGCAACATAACCTGCCATGTTTACCTTCTATCCCAAATTATTATAATTAAGAGGGGTCTCATTTTTAATTAAATTTAAAAATCAAATTTCAAAATTCATTTGATTTGATTGAGTATTTTTTTTATTTATTTTTTCTCCATTGAAACTTTCGCAACGATACCCTGACTTAATGCATGAAAAGAAAACCTGTATAGTTCAAGGGAAATAACGCAAATGGATTATTTTAGAGTTGTTTCCCCTTTGACTAAAAACAATGGGACGGAAGACTAATTTTTATATTTTTTTGTTTAATTTTGCATCTAAAAAGGAAAATTCTAGTTTAAATTAGACTCAATCCGAAAATCTGTTACATTGTTGAGACCAAAATTAATATTAAATCTATTCTTAAGCTTACAAAAATAGTAATCTATGAAAGAGATAACAATGCAAGGTTTCTACTGATAAAGTGTGGCTTATTCAAGAGTCACAGAAAGCCAACAAAAATCAGAAAGAAACAAATTCTAAGACTGAAACATTTTGATTTTAAAAATTAAAGGAAAGGATTTGTTCAATTGTGACACAATGAGTCCCCAACTGAATTGGCTTAGAGCACACACAAAATCAAGTAAGCCCTTTAATGATTTTATTTGGGTCAGCAGTGAGTAAAATCTAAAAGTATGATCTTCAAGGCAGCAACTTGCTAACCAGAGAAATTAAGCAAATAAATAAAAACTTTTGGAAACTAGTGCCATTCGGTTGGAAGAGAAGTTCTGGGCACAGGCTTATATAGTCCAGCTGCATAATAGTCCAATGAACTGTCAATAATGGTGGTGAAACAATGGTCAGTTACAAACTGGCACTTTGGATATGGCAAGTGAAACAGAGCAAGCAAGAACTCTAGTCAGAGGCCAATGGAATTTTCAGTAGCCAAACGGAAGATCTAGTTCATTATTCTCTTGTGAGAAAAGACAAAAACAGTAAAAAAAAATTTTTTTTAAGGCTTTTCACCACAAGCAATGCAGTAGTTCCACTAGCACACAAGGAGTTATAGAAAGTGGGAGCAAGATTAAAGAGACATGATAGAGGAAAGGATGAAAAGAAGGATGGGGAATAGATCACAGCATCTGGAGATGTCGATTGACATTGCATTTGAATAGTTGGAGATTCTAGCTATCAGGGAAGCAAGTAAGAGGAAGGGAGTTCCACAGATGGGAAGTGCGAGACATGAAACTATTGGAGAAGAGATGGTTACATTTAATTGTTTCAGCAGTGAAAATGTGGGACTGAGATGCCGACCTGGTGACACATTTAAGTTCATGCAGATGTCCCAAATGCCATCTGTCTACACACCAGACTCTACCAAGTGAATTGTGAATCAATAACCAATACATTAGAAGCCGGCTTCATTATTTACATTATTTAAATTCAGGCTATTTTCCTTATTTTTGTTGTTATCACATTTCAACTGTTATGTTCTCCAGCCTTCATCAGGTGATTGCCAATCTGGCTAATCTTCAGGGAATTTTGAACTGAACCCTTCCTTTAATCTACAAGGATAGACCGTTTTCATTCTGCTGAACATTCTCGGGGATATTTCATTGACTTCTTATTTAGTACTGATCAGTTTATTGCTCACTCCAGATGGACAATCACATGATGAAGACTAAAGGACACAAAAGCTGAAATGTTTTGGTAACATCAACAAAATGGGAACAATAGTCTGTGTGTAAATGATGTAAATAATGGTAACTCTTCATCCAAGACATTCAGATACAAGATTCATGTCTTGATTTCATTGGCATTATTTTCACTTTTTGTTCCTTTACTGAACAATTCCCAGTTTTGTTCATACCAACGCAAACTGGAATCAAAAGACATCATTAAGTGATTTGTCCCATTGGTCAAACACTGACTGAGCAACCCTACCTCTGTGTATGTTTACAGAATCACTGTACTCATAAATCAATAGCCAACAGTTGAAGTAATACAAATCATGAACTGTAATTTGAAATAGAGGTTGGAGAATATAGTGTCTACATTTAAATCCCTTGAATATGTTTTCGGGCATTTTTTCCCCCAATTTATACATTTTTGAAGATCCGCTGGATGAAAATCTCTTTAAGATCCAAGAAAGAGGTGAGTTGTGAATAAAACTTGCTTTGTTTCCGTTATTATACAACTATTGTAATCATTATTAACATGGCTCTACATAAAATATTACTCGAAACAAGGTATAACATTTCTAATGGTAAAAAAATTTGAATGTCTTATGTTGCAGTTCAATCAAATATGATAGATTAGCTCAAAAACAGTGTTAAAGCTCACACAAAAATTTTTTTGATGAAAAATGTTTGCTAAGAATATCGGCATGTTTTGTTTAAAGATTGTTGAAAAAATAGTACTAATCAGAATATTAGTCATAACAAAAATTGTAATTAGTCATGTTTAGATCAGATTTTATTCATATATACAGCATGGCTAATAAGATATTGTGAGAGAAAATTAAAAATCCCTCAAAAAATTAGGGATGCATCTCCACAAAATAACCAAATGATCATCAATAACAGCAACTAAAATATTCTACATAGATTTTCTTTATATAACGACACCAACAAAAAATGTTCAATAAAAAAACATTGAACACACTTCAGTTACTATCACAAAACATTGCAAATGCAAGAAAAGCAGACTAAATTAATTGGATTAATAAATAAAGGCTACTATACCATCAGATTATTTTCAACACTATTGTCTAAATGATAGCATATGGTTAAAAGTCTTTAACCATGACCTATCACATTTTTTCGGTGCATTAAAAAATTATCTGACCTTTGGGCATAATAAAAAAAAAAAAATTTTTTTTTTATTTAATCACCTTGAAAATACTCCCCTTGGGAGTTCGCACACTTCTCCCGGCAGTTCTGACACTGCTGGTAACACCTTTGAAATGCTATGGAGCTCTGTTGTCACTTTTCTAATAATTTCCTCTCATGATTCAAAATGTTTCCCTTTCAGTATGGTTTTCAGAAGAGCCAGAAGTCATGAGAACAAGGGGAGTATTGTTCTTAACCAGGAAAACTTGGATTATGTGATTGGAATGAGCAGACAAATTTGGTCAAATCCTCTGTTAAAATGGAATGCACTAATCTTGTGCTTATTCCTCCTTTGTGAGTAATTTCCTGGATTGTTACACAGCAGTCTTCCATGACTATTCACCAAACCATCAAAATAAGCTCTTCGTTTCAACTTGTAGATGGCCTGCCTGAACTCACCTAGCTCTCGACCGAGATGCAACCATGTTTGAAGCAATTGTGCCACGCCTTGATCCGAGTTTTGCCCATGGCATCATTGCCAAAGACCTACTGAATTTTCTGGATGGCTTGAGTATCACCAAGCTTTTGGCAAAACTTG
Source organism: Acanthosepion pharaonis (assembly GCA_903632075.3). Taxonomy (NCBI): domain Eukaryota; kingdom Metazoa; phylum Mollusca; class Cephalopoda; order Sepiida; family Sepiidae; genus Acanthosepion; species Acanthosepion pharaonis. The sequence continues at coordinate 530,737 of CAHIKZ030000616.1, read as the reverse complement.
ATACAATATCTCTGCTTGATTCATTCAGCCATCTTGCATGTAAGCAAAAATTTGATGAGCACATACTACACTTAGTGTAACAACCGAGAACTGATGTAACCTACCAGTGCAAAAATTTGATTAGCACATACTACACATCTGTTCACTTAGTGTAACAACTGGGAAATGATGTAGCCTACGACTGCAAAAATTTTCACACATGCACGAGAAGGGTGGCATCACCTCACACCCCAAAAAATTTTGCTCGTGCAGCATTAGTTTTGGTGGGGAAAAAATGTAGTTGGATACTTTTTAAATGCACATCATAAAATGCATAAAACCTATGTTCCATCCCCTAATTGCCTGGCAGATGGTCAAGAATAAGTTAAATTAGAAAAAAATTGTCTAAAACATCATTATTGGTATGATTTCTTAAAAAAAAAAAAAAATCAGGTAACCAGTAGATTTCATAAAGGGAACCAAATAACTCCCACCTTTATTTGCATTCAGTTAATTCCATTTTCTATGACAATAACAATTAAACCACTAGAGAGAATTAAAAAAAAAAAAAAAAGCCAATCAAATGAAGAAAAATGACCCCTAAATGAAGTTGTATGTACAAGTTATGTTCCTTTAAAAAAAAAAATAATTCAGTTAATATGAAACTGAAAGTGTTAAAGTTTCATAATGTGGACTATGACAAAGAAATTGTTCAATAAATCTTAAACATCCTTCATTTTGTTGTTAAGCAGAATAGTCGTCTTCTAAATGGTATTTTCTCTTGTTTAAATATGAAATATTAATATAAAATATGAAATGAAACAACCTTTTGACTTGTGTGAATGAAGCAGCACTTTCATGATCCTTTTCAGATACTGACTCTTAAATAAACTTACCTGAAATAGAAAGAAAATCATTATAAATAAAATGCAAATCATTACGAATTCAATTATATAAAAAAAGATAAAGACAAAGTTTAATGAATATGCATTATTTTATAGAAATTTTTTCTAGCTAAAGACATATAGAACCAATTTTTATTAATTTTTAATATTTAAAAATATTAAACATCAGAAGTTTTGCTTTCAAAACATCTGATTTGTTTTGTCTTTTTTTTTTTTTTGCATAGAACTTGTTTCCTTTCTGATAATCTGACATTTAAATATCTGATTAATTATAAAATCCTAAATTATACTCAAGACATGAAAGGCAAAGATCCCATTTATACACTGTTTTAAGAATTGATGCCAATTTCTTTTGGTTCAATAGCCAATTGCATTAATTGTTAATCACTTGTCAAGTGTTAATTGTTTGATTTTGTTTGATAAGAGCTTGTAATATTTATAATATTTATTGTTCTTAGTCTCACCCTATGTGTGTGTGTGCGTAAAAAAGACTGCATAATAGCAAACTGATAAGTAATAACGTGTGTGTGTGTGTGTGTGTGTATATATTCCAATTACATAAAAATCAATATATATACAAAATATATAGAAGATATACTTTTATGAAAAATTATTCAAAATATCCTGCAGCGTCTCACTAACCTTTACATACTTTGACATCCAGAATATTTTCTTACATTTAGTTGAATATTATCTGTTAGTTCCTTACACATGACATGTATCCAATCAAAACATCCTACTGCATCTTACTTTTACACATTTTAGCATTATGAATGTCTGCCACACATATTTAAATATTATCTGTTACTTCAATACAAATGACATGTATCTAAGCAATGAAATAGCTAAACACAACATACCATTAATCTGTGTCTCTTTACTTTGAATAATCTTTTATCATTTCTATCTTGATCCCTTACGAAGCTTTAATAAAGTGAAACATGTTAGATTAAGATCTGTTTCCTACTACTTCTTTATTCTATCATTTTGTCCGATTCCTATCAATACTCTCTCTATATTTTGTTTGAACATGGAAACCATGTCAAAGAGACAGAAACAACATTATATTTCCACCTACAAAAAGCTTCTACCATCCGGTTACTCCTTACGTAACAAAGATCGCTATATCAAGTCTAATTTGTTACTTCTTCATCACCGAGAACTGTTGGTACAGTTGGTATGGCATTTGCCTCCTATCGTAACTGTTCGGGTTTCAATTCTTGCTAGTGGATGCACACTGCTGATGAGTCCCAGATATAGGACAAAATGGCCGTGCAGTGCTTTCTGCATTCTGTTGGTTTCTTCTAGACTCGATGAATTACTTAATTATGATTATTTCAAATCCTCCTAATTATTTCTCTCTCTCTCATATATATTTATATATATATATGTGTGTGAAAATATATAGAAAATAGGAAAGAACTGGTTAGGTAAATAATCCAAAGTTCCTTAGTATTTTAGTTATTATTTTTTAAAAATAGTGCTCAATACAAAAGTAGAGCATAAATTATAATTATAATTTCGCTTGAAGATGGAACACAGCTTACTTTAACTCAATTTAATTCAAATAATTATATTGAAGTTTTCAGCTCTTGTTTTGAAATGCTGCGAGTTGGAATCATATTTTTAAATAAATAATTATTATATATATATATATATACACACACACACACACACACACACAAATCTTAAAATCCCACTCAGTTTAAAGTTATGAAAGTTTAGAGAGGAGAAAATGAATAAATGAACTCAAAATCAGTAGAACCAGGATTAGCAATAATTGAGGGAATTGTAACCCAGGTGAGATATCATTCTAAGTTGTATGTTAGTTATCTCCCTTGCAGTGGTGATGCCAGCTTGTAACCTTTTTTTACATGTCAATGCTGAACTATTTAGATGATATTCAGATCAATTACAACAGAGTAGTGAGTTCAATCCCCAATAGAGGCTCCTTACTTTCAGACTTATGCCACACCCTTTGCTTAGTAAATTACTATTTAGGGATATTTATTGAATTAAGAGCTGAGAGCAATATACAATAATAATTTGAAAACTATATTTAAAACTGTGTTCATCTTATCTGGTTTTCACACATCGAGAGCGCCTTTCCCTGACTGAGAAAAACACTGGTGTTATATAGCTCTCCCAGTCCCAGACCCACGTTGGTTATTGGCTAATACCCACCCAGTATCACTCATATGCAAATAATGTAAAATGTGGTCTTCTCTAAAAAGCCTATTGTGGAAGGGGACTCAACTCCTGGTGACCTTTTTACAAAAACTCACATGTATACATCTTAAGAACTTAACAAAATATCAATTTCATACATTTCAGTTATTTTTGACTGCATGGGTAAACTAGTCCTCTTTATGATAGACAAGGAGTTAAAGTTATGAAGGTTACGGAAATGTAATTGTGACACAATGTACGTTTATCTTAAGAAACAAAAAAATCTTATCTTACTCTTAAAACAAATATTAGTTTTCAACTAGTAACCTGCAGCAAATAAAAATTGTTAAGAAGCATAAAACATAAGAAAGGTTATTTGATGATATTTTTGATGTTTATCTTTAACCTCTGATGAAGGATCTTATCAGACACACTTTGAAAATTATAAGTAAAGACAGAAAATACAGAAAGATAGAAATATGGTTTTAAACTACATGAATAATTGTTACAAATTTAGCCCATACAGCCCAAAAGTTGTCAGGGTAAAAACACTTCAGTTTTTTATATTCATCATTATACTTGTCATTATTTTAAGACATTTTTTTATGTTTATACATTCTTTTTATAGATACAAATATTTAAGTAAATGCTCTGTTTTATAATAAACAGTATTAACAACATTTACCGGCCTGAATGTCCGAGAAATTTTCATAGAAAATATTCATCCTCCAACAAGAATCGAACCTGTATCCTATACGGAACCGCCATATAGCCTGACATGCCTTAACCAACTGGGCCACAGAGGATCGTTCGGTTAGCAAGGTCGATTTTACTGCTTTTAAACTTCAATCTTCCCTGAATCTCTCACGTACATTCATATCTGCTCAATGCGTATCCAAATGTAAACAAATGACGTTACACATTATGAAATGGACAAAATCTGACAATTATTTTAAGAAATTTTTATGTTTATACATTCTTTTTATAGATACAAATATTTAAGTAAATGCTCTGTTTTATAATAAACAGTATTAACAACATTTACTGGCTTGAACAATCCTCTGTGGCCCAATCGGTTAAGGCACGTCAGGCTATACGATGGCTCCGTATAGGATACAGGTTCGATTCCTGTCAGAGGACAAATATTTTCTATGAAAATTTCTCTGACATTCAGGCCGGTAAATGTTGTTAATACTGTTTATTATAAAATAGAGCATTTACTTAAATATTTGTATCTATAAAAAGATTGTATAAACATAAAAATGTCTTAAAATAATTGTCATTGTCAGACTTTGTCAATTTCATAACTCGTCATTATATATAAATTATTTTTAGTGGAGACCCATATTTGAGTAGAAACTCAGTTTATATATTAAATAGCATATTTACTTATTTTTATCTACCAACCTGAATATTTGAGAAATCTTATTAGAGAATAATATGCACTCTCTGGCAGGATTCAAACCTGCATGGGTAAACTAGTCCTCTTTATAATAGACAAGGAGAAAGAACCCTTGTTAGAGTCACCATATTTATACCAACTCAGCCCACAAAGAACTTTTGCTAATCAAGCAAAGCTAAATAGTGCCCTGAAGCAAAATCCTCCAGGTTATAGATTCTAAAAGTTTCATATTTGCTCAATTACGTATCCAAACATAAACAAAGCAATTTCTAAAGAAGTGGTAGATCTTTTAAATTTATTAATCTAAAAGATTTTGTCACTTTAAACGTTATTTTTAGTGGATACTCATATTTGAACATATGCTCCGTTTATTTATTAAACAGTACATTTACTTTCGTCTACTGGCCTGAATATTCAAGAAATCTTATTAAAGAAAAATATGCGCACTCCAGCAAGATTTGAACCTGTGCCCCCCTCCCTCCAATGAGCAGAAGGAATTGCCATTAGATCTGATGTGCTTATACCGACAAAAGAACTTTTACCACTCAATCGAGGCAGAATAGTGAAATCCTCATTCTCAATATATAAGTTGGTGCACAGAAGGTGTTGAATATGCAGGAAGTGCAATGGTTATCAACTTGAACAAGAAATTTTCAAATAGAACTCAAATCCAGTTGAGTTTATTATATCCACTTTCATGCAAATACCCTTGGGAAAGGTAGAAAACCATCTCTACTCCCCTAACTATGGATTAAATGGTAGCAAACATGACTCTTTAGCCTTGGTTGGCAACTCATCTAGGACAAGGACAACACTGAATTCAAAACAAGTCTAGCAACTTCATCCTATAAACTTGCTATAAAAACCATAGCAACACTGTCTAGTGACATGTGACTGTGGCCCTATACACTCCCCAGAGAAGAGTACAGGAGTGACATGTGACTGTGGCCCTATACACTCCCCAGAGAAGAGTACAGGAGTGACATGACTGGGCCCCATACACCCCCCCAGAGAAGAGTACAGGAGAGTGACATGTGACTGTGGCCCCATACACTCCCCAGAGAAGAGTACAGGAGTGACATGTGACTGTGGCCCTATACACTCCCCAGAGAAGAGTACAGGAGTGACATGTGACTGTGGCCCTATACACTCCCCAGAGAAGAGTACAGGAGTGACATGTGACTGTGGCCCTATACACTCCCCAGAGAAGAGTACAGGAGTGACATGTGACTGTGGCCCCATACACCCCCAGAGAAGAGTACAGGAGTGACATGTGACTGTGGCCCCATACACCCCCCAGAGAAGAGTACAGGAGTGACATGTGACTGTGGCCCCATACACTCCCCCAGAGAAGAGTACAGGAGTGACATGTGACTGTGGCCCTATACACTCCCCCAGAGAAGAGTACAGGAGTGACATGTGACTGGCCCCACACTCCCCCAGAGAAGAGTACAGGAGTGACATGTGACTGTGGCCCTATACACTCCCCAGAGAAGAGTACAGGACATGAGGAAGTGATATATAATTACCAAGATTGTTTTGTTTTTGTTTTTTTAACCTTAAAGTGTTTATTGATAAAAAAAAAAAATAATAATAAATGCAGTCTTATTGCCAAACCAAAGAAATTGACTAAACAAAGAAAACATTTTAAATTTTTAACAAAATTTACTATTTACTCTCCAAATTAGAGCTCAAAGATGTTTCATGATTTACCAATTTTCTGATTTCCAGAAACCTTAACCACTTTTAGAGACCAAAAACTGTATATGATACAAGTTCAAAAAAGAAAGAACCTTTTTAATGATCCCCCCTCATTTTTAGATTTAATCCAAATCTTTATTTCTGTATTTGGGAGTCTTATAGCAAAAAAGAAATCTCACTACTAGCTCCTCATGCTTTCTGGATTCCCCACAATTTTGTATGTTTTTAAATAAATCAAAATATACATATTATCAAAGTAAAATAGAAATCTGAATTGACTAAATCGACTAAATATAGCAAATGATAATAGACCACATTTATTTCAGATTTAATATTAAAAAGATCAAAAGAAAATGGCTTCTTTAAAAATAAAAAGAAACTAATATATTTTATCATGTCTATTTTTTGTACATGTGATTCTTTTTTTCCCTTTATCTTTAAGCAGATAATCTCATCCTTTGATTTGACATTTGCATGTCTGTCTTGCATGTGGCTTTTCTTTGTCTGATTGGAGTATTAAAGGAAATTAGACCATAAACACTAGGTCAATTGTGGAAATTGGTCAAATTAAACAGAAGTTGCAACAGACTTCTAAGTAACTGGGCAGAATGTTACTTGTTTTTTGGCAATAAAACAAAATATAAATAAAGCAACAATTCAAAGACATTTACACTGTATTTATTTATATAACAAAATATTTTTCTATTGGTAAAAACACTACAAAATGTAAGTTACCAGTCCAAAAGAGAGAGGATGAATAGGGGAAGCAAAAGAAAGAGGAGTGAACAAGAGAGAGAGGAGTGAACAAGAGAGAGAGGAGTGAACAAGAGAGAGAGGAGTGAACAAGAGAGAGAGGAGTGAACAAGAGAGAGAGAGGAGAACAAGAGAGAGAGAGGAGTGAACAAGAGAGAGAGAGGAGTGAACAAGAGAGAGAGAGGAGTGAACAAGAGAGAGAGAGGAGTGAACAAGAGAGAGAGGGGGGTAAGCGAGAGTAAAACAGAGAGCAACAAATGGGGAAAAAGCAAAAGAAAGATAACATGTAAGAGAAAGGGGAGAATATATATATATATATATATATATATATATATATTAACCTTATTAAATTATTCTTTGTATGACAGCTTCATTGTAATATTAATTAAATTTAAAAGGACTGATCCATGGGGCAAAATTTCGGGAACACAACTGGGACATTGCTCTCGTTATTGGATCATTTATTCCATGCCACTTTGACTGAGAAAACACAATAAAATTCTTGGAATTGCCATATTAGAAAATTCAAAAAAACATTCTCACTGAAGTTTTCAAAATTCAACCATAGTGCTGCGATTACACTCTACACAATTTTGTAACGGTTAATGATAACACACTTAAAAAAAAAAAAAAATATTGCATTATATTTATTTTTGTCTTGGATGTTACCTGAATTTTATCTAAAAAGAAAAATAATATGCATGCCCAATGATGATAGGATGACCTATAGAAAGTACTAGAATATTTATGGAACATACGGAATATCTAAAAACAAGGATCGCATCATTCAATGAGTGGTCAGTGGGTTAATACTTTTAAATTTGTTAATGAAGTGAATTCACCATTTATTACATTAACCTTACTAATTTATTCTTTGTATAACTGATTCATTGTAATATTAATTTTACAGCACCAATTATATATATATATATATATATATATATATATATATATATATATATATATATATATAATTAACCAAAAGATTCTTGTGCTAAGCAGTTATGAGATGTGTATCACCTTGAAAAATTAGTAAACAATACAGGAAAAAAAATAATTTGGCTTTATTTATACATACATAAGATGTATGATTGTTTTTACTTGTCATACTGGATTGATTTTTCATCACAAGTCAATAAGATCGACTTTTTAAATTATCCATTCTTTTGATTGGAAGAAAGTGACAAGCTCATTATTATTTACTGTTATTTGTTTTACACAAATTAGTTTACAGGGTACCCATTCCCCACCTCCAAATATCTATCTTCTGTTTTTTATTTATTTACTGCAGTATAAGTATGGAGGAAATCTTCAATTTGTTGCTCTCAATACTGACCAGCTGGCCTTTTAAGTTAAATCTTCAAGCAATATTGGCACTAATTTCAACTTCAAATATTTTATATGTTCTTCAGGTTGCTTTCTAGTTGTACAACAGACACTATCAACTTTGGGAACATATTGTTAATTTCACGTATAGCTATACTTTTCTGAAGGTTATCTTGGTAGTAAATGATATGTGTTAGTTTTACGTTCCCAAAAATGCTTGCAGACTCTTGTGATACAATTATCTTTAAAAAATTTTTTTTTTTCTTTTTTCAACCATAGTTTGGATCATCAAGTGAATGTAAACAATCCTTTCCTTTAGCTGCATAGCATGTGTTTTGCCAGGACTACATATAGTTTTGAATTCAGAGTTTTCCTTTTCTTAGACCAATTGTCACCTAAGGTTATAGAACTCAGTCTGTCCTATTTACCCATAGCTGGGAGGAGACAAGTTGATTACATTAAAAAAGAGAACACATTTTGAATTTGATCCAAATATTTGAAAAGACAATTTTAATATAACTTTAGAGAGAACACAGGACAAGCTAATGATAATCATCTGGGTCAGGTTACCAGTTTGTCATATAGGAATAAAGTGTCAATACCGACACTGGAGTTTGAACACAGATCACCATTCCTACACTATCCTCTATTACTATATGGATCACCATTCCGACACTATCCTCTATTACTATATGGATCACCATTCCTACACTATCCTCTATTACTATATGGATCACCATTCCTACACTATCCTCTATTACTATATGGATCACCATTCCGACACTATCCTCTATTACTATATGGATCACTATTCCTACACTATCCTCTATTACTATATGGATCACTATTACTATATGGATCACCATTCCGACACTATCCTCTATTACTATATGGATCACTATTCCTACACTATCCTCTATTACTATATGGATCACTATTACTATATGGATCACTATTCCTACACTATCCTCTATTACTATATGGATCACTATTCTCTATACTACTATTTCTCTATAATGATCACTATAGAGATTACTTTTTAGTGGTTAGTTATCAAGCAAGTACTATTAGTGCAAGTTATTTAAAGGCATCTGACACCAGTATTGTTCAACAGTGTTACTATAGCTGTATCTGCAATTACAAAGTCTCTACTACAATGAGCATTAGGAGAGTGACAACAAGTGTTTGTTGACTTCACAAAACGGTTAAAACAGAACTCATACAGAATTGCCTGGTTCAACTTTTTACTTTTAATTTCATCTTTGGAAAAAAAAAAAAAAAAAAAAAAAAGTAAAAACCTTAACATATATTTCTTTTTAAGTGCAATTGATATGAAAAAGTAAATTTGCAAGATTAAACAAAAACAATGACATCCAAACACAAAAAAAAAAAAATAACTACCTTGACTATGAATGTTCAGACAATTAAAACCTGATTCTCTTTCTCTTCAACTATGATTGTCTTGGATTACAAGGCTGTAATTACAACCTGGTTAATGTAGAAGGAAGAGAAAGAAACAGTCCGTTGACCACAGACAAATGCTGCATTTGTATTTGTACAAATTGAAATAAAGCAGATGTATTTTAAGGTGGGAACAAAATAAAACAAAAAGAAAAACAAAGAATCAGCTTAACAAAGAGTTGACAAATAAGGAACAATTACACGTCATATTGAATTCTGATAGGAAAAAAAAAAAAATAATGATTGGGAAGATTTAGCTAGGATATAACCACAAAGTAAACTTGTAGAAAATATAACTTCTTGCATCTTCTCAGGCTAATTGCCTCCATGTGCCTTTTTTAGAAATACTTTCATGGTAATTGTTCAGATGAGTTCTTCACAGCACAGTACTAGATTAGTAACTAGGTCTCATCAATTTATAGTGGAGTTGGCTGTAGGTTCTATGCTAACAGTTTCTTTTCTGGCACTTCTCTCTTGTGGAACTCCCTTCTGGCCACATACTTGCGAGTCAACTTTAATCTTCAAAAATTTAAATGCAATATCAATCACTATCTACTGATTCTTCTTCTTTTGTTCTCACTCCCTCGTAATGTTTCTGTTTTCTAATTCTTCCACACCCTGTAACCTCTTGTGCCTTAGTGGCTTTACTGCTTTCATTGGAGTGAACTTTATTTAAAAAAAAAAAAAAAAAAAAAAAAAAAAAAAAATTAAAGTTTTTCAGGAAAATAGATTTCTCAACTTCAATAAATATTTTTCTTTCCAGTTTTTTCTAACCTAAATTTATAATGACAAGAAAATTGGAAACCAAAAAATGGAATAAAATAATTGGAGATTTTCTGCAATCTGATAAACAAAAATAAAAGAGATGTTAAAAATGACACTCATAGTTATATAGACGTATTACAAAACTTTCAAGAACTTATTCCAAAGATAGCTAAGTACCACAATTTTTTAAAGAGGCTTAAAAAAAAAAAAAAAAAAAAAAAACCAAAAGCAAACTAGTTGAATGATAGAACCACTAAAGAAAGAGAAATGCCAAGTAACCTTGACCTGATTCAGATATGTCATCATGGTTTTGTTTTTCACTTCTAATGACAAAAGTTTACACAAATATGGCACTAGTGCATTGGTAGGACCGAAGATGGAATGAAGAGACAAAGCAATAGCCTATCAAGGCATGACCATCACAATAAAACTCTGAAGAGTCAGATGTTGGTTTACTTAAGATTAGAAATTATTATCAGTAGAATACTTCTAAAAACAACAAACTTATCTTCACTTATTTATTGGTCAATCAATCGACACATATGCACAATAAGTATAATGCACAAATATACAGTCCACACATTTTTTTTTTTTATAAAGCCGACCTATGTAAGGAAGTAGTGAAAAACATTTTATTCATATTCTGGAAAGTGGGTTAATAATAGTTTATAAAATAATTTTGATAGAGACAAGAATAATTTTGCCTATGTAATTTTTGCAATGTACCAGAATTTGATTGTGGATATCTCCCCCCGCCCCACCCAGGAAATCAAATTTAGAAGATGTCCTGTAACAACAACAGGGTGAAAAAAATAAACAGAGTTTCTATATGTTGTTTTAATCTAAAACAAAAATGTCATAAAACCTCCCTTGATGCAAAACTACCTATTCTCAAAAAACATGTAACAAATTTAAATATAAAAAGAAATCACTTTTGCTTTCATGATAATAGTTCAGTAAGTAAGCAAAGTGGTTGTCAAGACTAACAGTTATGATCTTGACATACACACTTATAATGTACCTATACATAGCAGTTTCTTACAAATTTTATATATATATATATATATATATATATACACACACCTCAATATTTGGTATAACGGTTACATGCCCATGACAATCATAATACATGGATTGAAAACTGCCAATTGTAAAAATTTAAGTAATATATATATATATATATATATATATATATATGTTTGTGTTTGTAGGGTGCCCATAAAGTTCATGTGCACTTTAAAAAATTTATAACTTTATTTGTATTTGCAATAGAAATAATCTGTAAGAAGGATTAGAAAGAAGTAAATCTATATCTTTTTAACATTTTATTGAAATTTTATTTAAGTTTCCACATGTCCTCCATCATTAGCAATACAAAGGGTAATACGATTTTGCAGTTCACGGAAAACATTTGCCAACTTATTTACAGTAATGCCTGAAATCACATTAGTTATTTTAGCTATACTTAAAACTAGGTACATTAAACTTCATAATATTTTTTACAGATTATTTCTATTGCAAATACAAATAAACTTATAAATTTTTTAAAGTGCACACGAACTTCATGGACACATTGTGTGTGTGTGTGTGTGTGTGTGTGTGTGTGTGTATATATATATATATATATATATATATAAATAAGAGAGAAAAGCATAGACATTTTATCCGAGTTTTTCACTGTATAATGTTGTATTTATGATTAATATTGACCACTTAATTAATTCTATTGATGAGGAAGGGTATTATGCTGAAAAAATAAATATTGCCTGTGTAAAATAAATATTGTTTCCATCATTTTGTTGTTGATTTGTACTCTTATAATTTATCCACACATGCACCCCCTTCACTCTCTCTCCCCCCCTTTATGGTTCTAGTCACATTTCAAACATATTTTCAAACATTTAAGAGAAACTTATCCAGACTGATTGCTACTTCATGACTAATGAAGAACTGAGAAGACAAAAAAAAAAAAAAGTTACTTTTGTCCCTGACTGATAGTTGAAAAGCTTTATACAAGTATTTATCACAAGACTGCTGACCTGGTGAAGATTTCCCTCTCATTGGACATATTCTCCACATACTAAGAGATTTTTTTTTTCTGTCATGTAAACTATTGTTGTAAATTTTTAGTTAAATAAAATAATTTCATTGTGCCTCAAAATTAATCTGCTAAGATATAAAAATTAGTTAAACTTATATTGAGAATCTTAGAATTTTTACCAATTTTCAATTGTTAACAATCATAAAAATGAATTTCAGTTCTACCATTTTAAAATCCAGCAAAACTTGGTAAAGCTTTTAAATATCAAGATTATATTTGAAAATGCAGAATCTGTACACCATTTTTTTCCAGAAACAATATACCTTTGTGGCAGACTTCACTACATTAATTTAACTTTAGATTAGGAAACAGGGCTGACACAGAAAAAGATAAGCAAAAGACATTGCTACACATAAAATATGTATTTAACAATATGTACAATATCAAACGATGATGTGAAAGAAAGCATGCATTTAAGTAAGAAAAAGCTGAATTAAGCAAGAGTTGTCTCTCTTTAACTGTTATTTTAGTATTTCAAAGTTCACTGGAATAATGTTCATGAGAGTCTCTTATAATGACTGTTCTTAAAAGATTTGCCATGTTAGAAAAGATTATGTGAGTATATACAAGGTATGTTCAGCATGGGAGTGGTGTGAGTGAGTGAGAAGGTTGGCGCATGGTTTCAACTGTTGTGGGTTCGTTTGGCAGCTGAATTCTCACTAAAAAGGATTAGAAAATTCTTGCTTAAATAAGTGACTATAGGCTCCAGATTGCTGCATGGGAAGAATTATTCTTCATGCGCAGACAATCTGATTGATTGGCGTAGACCAATCAGAGAGCGAGCTTTGAGGAGACTTAAGAAAGCTTCTATGATCCGTTTCTCCCAAAAGTGCACAAAACTGACCACATAAAAATAGAGCGATTACAAAATTGTCGTGTTGCTGCAATTTGTAAATTGTTTATAATAATGTAGTGGTGAGTAATTAACCAATGAATGCTTGGCATTGTATGTGATTTGTATTTTTGTATGTATGTATGCTTGTGCGTAATAGATCCGCACACCCTAACATAACCTGAGATTTTTTTTTTTTTTTTTTTTTAGACATGAGAGGAAGGATATGCTAAAGCATAACAAAAATAATTTAATTTTATGATCATTTTATGAAATAATACATCCACCACTGTTAGAGAAAAAAAAAAACTGTATTGTTAAGAGAGTTCTGATGAAAACTGCAATCTTACTTATTATAAAACGCAGATTGTGTGTGTGTGCGTGCGCGTGTGTCTGTAACGTTTATATATTGGATCGGATTTTTTACATTTTTCAACTGATTTCAACAAAACTTCACAGGACTGTGTAAAATTACCTTGCGGTGGTTCTGACAGCGCCAAAAATGGGGAAAAATACAATTGTTTTTGCACAAAATCAATTTGAAAACATGATTAAGAGACATCGTGTGAATGAAAGGGGGACAACTCACATCGGGTTAAAAACCCAGGTTGTTTGTGAGTGTGTATTCCTTTATATATGGGATCAGATTTCCTACATTTTTCAGCCGATAAAACAAAAATTAACTTTTTTTTTTTTGGCAGGTAGTGTTTCTTATTCTTTTGCACACTTTTTTCTTAATATTCAGAATGCTTTAAAAATTCCATTTACAAGACAATTGTTTATAATAAAATTCTATTCAATCGGGAGACTCATAACGATTGAAAACAATGCTTTTGTTTGAGTTTGACCAATTCGTAAAAAAAAAAAAAAAAACTAATTAAGACGTGTGTCTGTCAACCTTAAGCAATAATCTTTGTCAATTTTATTTTTCAGTCTTTATGATGGTGGATACTTGATCTATCTCTTACTGTTATATCCCCGGGCAATGCCGGGCTCTACTGCTAGTATAAAATAAACTTTCAAAAGTTCCAACTGAATTGTAGATAATTGTGAAATCGTTATTGTTGAAAATTTTAATAGATTGTTTTTCAAGGAGCAGCGCTGTGTAGCACTAAGGGATATATTTTTTCTGACTAAATCCACAATGACCTTTAAAGAATTTTGGAATCCTTGCTTTGACATTGAGAGGTTATAGATTCTTGTTTATATAACTGATAATTTAAGTAAATAATCACTGTTTTTACAGCAAATTTATGTCCTAAATTGATTACTCACTTCATGTTCCTAAAATGCTTAACTAATAGCAGAATTTGCTATAAAGATTTACTATTGTTATTATCAATAGGTTTTTGGTTTATACTAGAAGTTGCTGAAAAGTTCTGTATCTAAGCAAGAAAGTGATAAAAAATAAGTTCTGATGTTTGATCATTTGGTCAGTTCTTGGTAAGTTTAGATGAAGACTTTTCAGCACCACTTGTATAACTGCTGTTACAGGATCAATATTGTTTAAATTCTATATTTCAATAATAATAAAAATAATAATAATAAACTACTAACAACTATTTTTTGGTATTTAATAACAAGAACTACTGGTGACTTTTTACTTTGTTTTGTACTCATTTTCTCCATATTTGAAGCCACAAAATATTTAAATAAAATAAAATAAAAACTACCTCTAAATTTTTAGGAACAGTTTAACTGACAATTATTCAAATCAATTTATGATTGCTAAAGCCTGTTGAATTTGTAAAATATGATTTTCTATAATCTGACAAACAATAAGAAAAAAGATCTAAGGTTTTATCATGATCAATCTAAGAGAAAAAACTTCTTGCAATGATGGCATTTACCTCAAAACCTCAACAGAAGACTTAGTATCTTATCAAAGTAATCTGACAGAGACCTGTGAAAAATTAAAAAAATACATTAATGTTCATTTCTATCCTCTCCGACTGACGCCAATTCAGTCGGGTTTTGATCCTAGCTAGAGGCAACCGGACGTCTAGCCACACTGAAGAGCTGTGAAACAGCAAAACCGTCTGTGGATGACATTATATATGTGTGTGTGTGTGTGTGTTTATTATAATATTTTACATCGTTACACAAAAATTTCCAGGTTTCGGAACTTTAAAAAATTGTCCCTCATCAGGTGATGATAGATAACTTATGATGAAAATGAGTTACTTAGGAAATAAAAAAAACATTTTGGTAGCTTATTTAAGAGTTAAAAAGGAGTAGGGAGAAAAACCAAACATCCAAAATTAAAAAACACATTTGTGGGCATCTCTTGATTAACCAATCAAAAGACAGATCAAAGCTAAAATAGAAAAATTGAATATAAGGTTAGAAGGTGGAGGTAGGTGGGCTATTTCCTCATGTCTAGATGAACTGACACTTTAGGCATGTCCACCGCAGACATGCTGTTGCAAATGTTATGTTAAGATACAGTGAAGTAGACAAAGAATTATATTTTATAAAAAGTTATTTATAAGGAATTACAAGATTTTATATAAAAATTAAATATGTGGACCATTATATATTAATAAAATAATGAATATGTAATTGTAATACATAGATTTATTTTATGAAAAATTGTTTTAACTATATTTTAAAGTAAACATTATACAATGCCTACAAATTACTGTTAACTCATTTCTCTGATTTAGGAGAACTTTATTTTTAGGAAACTTTATAATATGCAGCTTTTCATGTAAACATAGAGGACATGGGTCATTTAAGGATTTACAAATTCTCATTTATTTTTTTTTTAATATTTTCCATTTTACAGTAGGGGGTTCATTAATTTTTTTTTAATGCCAAAAATATTTACAAAGGGATGTTCATTTATGGTACGCATTGTTGTTAAAAGAAGAATAAATTGTCCTTTGCAAAATATGGTGTCTTACTGAATCAATTGTTTACCAATGCACCATTTTATCTACTGAAAATCCAGTTAAGAAATTTTATATTAGTAGTACAAAAAAAAAAAAATAAAGAAAAATATAAACATGTGAATGACGGACTTCGACAACGGATACGGAGAGAATATTTTATTCGACTCCTCACTAACTACACAGTCTAAACAAACATGGCCGCCGCCCCGACTTCCGACCGGAAATCCTTTCCCCGGCAGGGAGAGTTTTCAGGGGAGATAGCTCACATAGATTAACATAGATTAACAGTTACGCTTCCCAAGCCAGGACAATCCATTAAATGCAAACTTGCCAATGATGATGATTCGGAATGGCGAACATTGAACGTCATAAGTAGGGCAGGCAAAGTTACAGGTAAAAACAAGCATTTAATGAATGTGGCTATGGAACAAGGTGAACCCTTCTGGCTAGACTTCAATCATGGAGTATTGGAATGGAAAAGAAAAATGAAGCCAGACCAATAAATAAGGATGAAGCTACCTCTAGTGATGAGGAAAACATTATGATTTCTTCTTCTAATCCACGACCTGAAATGGCAAGAGAAAATCGAACTCCAAAGCTGGGTTGAAAATAAAGTTTACACCCAAGTGCCTGACCAAGGCCAATGCAAAATATCCACAAGATGGGTTTATACTAATAAAAATGTCAATGGCAAACAGATCTATAAAGCTAGACTTGTGGCGAGAGGCTTTCAGGAAAGGGATGCGGGCAATATAAGAAATGATTCTCCAACATGCTCTAAAGAAAGTCTACATATAGCCTTGGCTATAATGGCATCTAACCATTGGGTGTGCAAGTCAATGGACATAAAAACAGCATTTTTACAGAGCAAAGAGTTGGACCGATTGATCTATTTGCATCCTCCCAAAGAAGCCAAGGTACCTCCAGGATATATTTGGAAACTCTCCAAATGTGTATATGGTTTGACTGATGCATCAAGGTCCTGGTACCTGACACTCAAAGAGGAATTGTTGAAGTCAGGAGCAGTGGTTTCAAAATATGATCAAGCCATATTTACATGGAACTTTGGAAACAAACTGCATGGTATTATAGCTACTCATGTTGATGATTTTTTGCTTTGCAGGCTCGGAGATTTTTCAGAGCAAAGTCATGGACAGGATTCGTCACTTGTTTAGGATCAAATCTGAGGAAGTTGCTGAGTTCCAGTATATAGGATTAAGCATAAAGAAAACTGGGAATGATGTTAAACTTGGACAGGACGAATATGTCAAAAAGCTAAGGTGTATCCCACTAGAACCAGGCAGAAATTTGAAAGATGCAATATCTTCAACAGAGGTTACTGAAACCAGGCAACTGATCGGACAACTTAATTGGTTAGCCACCCAAACCAGACCTGATCTTAGTTATGATGTTAGTGAGTTAAGCTCGATACTAAAAACAAGAAAATGTAGAATGTTTAAAACAGGCTAACAGGGTGGTAAAAAAAAGCAAAAAGGAGAAATCTCATATAGATATTCCAGACTTAGGGAACCTTGAGCACCTAAAATTGTTGCATACAGTGATGCTTCTTTTGGCAATTTAACAGATGGAGGTCTGAGGAGGCTATATACTTTTTTTAGTTGGAAGCAATGACAAGTATATGCCCATTGCCTGGCAGTCTAAAGCGTATTAGAAGAGTTGTCAAAAGTACTTTAGCTGCTGAAACTTTAGCCATGGTTGACATGGCAGAAGCCTGTATTTTTATCAGAAACTTTTGTTAGAAATACCACAATTGAACGATGATACTAACAACATTAAGATCTTCTGCAAAACAGACAATTCCTGTCTCTATGATTCTGTACATTCCTCAACTCAAATTTTGGATAAGAGACTTCGCATAGAGATGGCTATTTTGAGAGAAATGATTGACAGAAAGGAAATTGCAGAGATCTCTTGGATATCAACTGATGTACAAATTGCTGACTCCTTGACAAAGAAAGGAGTGCCATCATTCAAGATCCTTGGGTTCATATCCGAACCAAAGGAATCATCTGTATAATGTAAATACCGCCCCCCCTTTTTTTTTTTTTGCAGATTAGATGATTCCAAACTGAAAAGAAGAGAAAAGAGGGAAGAACTGTTAATCTATGTGAGCTATCTCCCCTGAAAACTCTCCCTGCCGGGAAAGGATTTCCAATCGGAAGTCGGGCGGCGCCATGTTTGTTTAGACTGTGTAGTTAGTGAGGAGTCGAATAAAATATTCTCTCCGTATCCGTTGTCGAAGTCTGTCATTCACATGTTTATATTTTTCTTTATGCACCTTGACAGTCCTTTATTTTTATACTAACAATGTATATCACAAAATTATTTTTATTACAAAATAATCTCATAAATCCTCACAGTATACCATGTAACTAATGTTTCACAAAAACTAGTTTAAAATACAGACGATAAAGTGAAAAATTTCCGACAAGCAAACATTTGAAAAACATGGCTTCTTTGTGGATAGACACTTTCCAATTAAATTTTATTTGTGTTATAAAAAGTGTTATCAATTTTTAACAGACTAGAAACAGATTAAAGAACATTAATAGAAACATGAACTTGAAAATGATATGTGGTAGTAGAGTGAGAAAAAGAAAAAAAAGAAAAAAGGAAAAGAGAAAAGGAAAAGAGAAAAGGAAAGAAAAAAGAGAAAAGGAAAGAAAAAAAAAAAGGAAAGAAAAAAAGAGAAAAAAGGAAAAAGGAAAGAAAAAAGAAAAAGGAAAAGGAAAAAAGAAAAAGGAAAAGAAAAAAGAGAAAAGGAAAAGGAAAATAGAAAAAGGAAAGAAAAGGAAAAGGAAAAAAAAGAAAAAAGGAAAGAAAAAAGAAAAAGGAAAGAAAAAGAAAAAAAGAAAAAAAGGAAAGAAAAAAGAAAAAGGAAAAAAATAGAAAAAGGAAAAAAAAGGAAAGAAAATAGAGAAAAGGAAAGAAAATAGAGAAAAGGAAAGAAAATAGAGAAAAGGAAAGAAAAAAGAAAAAAAAAGAAAAAGAAAAAAAGAAAAAAGGAAAAAAAAAAAAAAAGAAAAAGGAAAAAAGAAAAAAGAGAAAAAAAAGGAAAAAGAAAAGGAAAAGGAAAAAGAAAAAGGAAAAGAGAAAAGGGAAAAAAGGAAAAGGAGAAAAAGGAAAGAGAAAAAAAGAAAAGGAAAAGAGAAAAGGAAAAAGAGAGAAAAGGAAAAGAGAAAAAAGAAAAAAAAGAGAAAAGGAAAAAAAGAGAAAAGGAAAAAGAAAAGAGAAAGGAAAAGAGAAAAGGGAAAAAAAGAAAAGGAAAGAAAAGAAAAAGGAAAGAAAAGAAAAGAAAAAGAGAAAAGGAAAAAAAGAAAAAGGAAAGAAAAGAGAAAAGAAAAAAGAGAAAAGGAAAAAAAAGAGAAAAGGAAAGAAAAAGAGAAAAGGAAAGAAAAAGAGAAAAGGAAAGAAAAAGAGAAAAGGAAAGAAAAAGAGAAAAGGAAAGAAAAAGAGAAAAGGAAAGAAAAAAGAGAAAAGGAAAGAGAAAAGGAAAGAGAAAAGGAAAGAAAAAAGGAAAGAAAAAAGGAAAGAAAAAAGGAAAGAAAAAAAGAAAGAAAAAAAAAAAAAAAGGAAAAAAAGAAAAAGGAAAAGGAAAAAAAAAAAAAGGAAAAAAAAGAAAAAAAAAAAAAAGAAAAAGGAAAAAGGAAAAAGAAAAAGAAAAAAAGGAAAAAGAAAAAAAAAAAAAAGAAAAAGGAAAAAAAAAAAAGAAAAAGAAAAAGGAAAAAAGAAAAAGGAAAAAAAAAAAAGGAAAAAGAAAAAAAAAAGGAAAAAAAAAAAAGGAAAAAAAAAAAAAAAAAAGAAAAAAGGAAAAAAAAAGAAAAAAGGAAAAAAAAAGAAAAAAGGAAAAAAAAAGAAAAAAGGAAAAAAAAAGAAAAAAGGAAAAAAAAAAAAAAAGAAAATGAAAAAAAAAGAAAAAAAAAAGAAAAAAAGAAAGAAAAAGGAAAAAAGAAAAAAAAGGATTAAAAAAAAAAAAAGAAAATATTTCTTTAACTGAGAAAAGTTTCCTTTTTCTCTCCTCTTCACCAATCTGACTTGAAAAGTATCCCTTTTATGTATCAATAACCATATATTAAATGCAATGCTTATCACTTTTCAAGAATGCACAGATATATGGAATTTAAAAGGCTGAGTGTTTGTGTGCATGATATGTGCGGTGCATGTTTATAAAAAAAAAAAAAAAAAAAAAAAAAAATTTCCAAAAAACTTGGGTTTCTACTAGCAACAATTTACTCTTTTTTATGGTGACTGTAGTGAAAAAAAAGTTCTTAATATCTCTTGAATATGTCCATTCTCTTTGGTCCAGAAGTTAGGGTAGATAAGGATAACAATGGCTAAAATGATAAAGCTCAAGTCAGCTCTGCACCAATTTAAAACAACCAAATTATTTACTTCACGAATAGGGCTGCAAGGCATGTCTGAACAATGTCATTGGAAAGAGAAAGAAACTGTCCTTTCCAGAAATAGGATCATAAAATTGTGTAAATGACTAAAAACCCTTTCCAATTCTTTTAATACTTGTATCATGGGAAAATGAATATTTTTTTTTATTCTTTATTATTATTTTATTTATTGGTTTTATCTCATCCCCCTCCACCTGACAGATTTTTTTTCTTTTTAACAATGATGTTCACCTTGTACAAGACCCAAGAACCACTTGAAGTAAAAGGTTTCAGTGTAAGAGACAAAGGTTATGCAGATATGTGGGGAAGATAATGGTTAACCCTAGATTTGAACAAGTTGAGATTGTATAGTGATTGAAGAAGAATCTTTTTGGGAGTCAGTTCCACAAAGAAGCTGCATGAGCGGAACTTACATCTCACCAATGGAATACAAAGGGAACGAGGTTGGTTTGCTATAATGTGTATAGCATGGCTGGTCTTAGCCATGAAGGTTAGAATTGATGGAACTAAGGAATGTAGCTTGTCTGAACCCTTTCCAAGGAAATAGTGATAGAGCAGTGAGAGGCTTGCAATGAACATGGAGATGCTTTTGGACTACTGAGTGGAAAGTGAAGACTGGACAGTTTCTGTCCATGTATGGCCAAAGAACTTCATTTTTGTCTTGATCTGGCTCCTGTAAAGGTAGAGAATAGCAGGAGGAATAAGGTACTTACTGGAGCAATACAGGGAATGATGATTTTTCCAGCATCTTTATCAATGGATTGTATGAGTTCCACTTGATGTCTAGGTTGAATTTAAGTCCCAATAGGTGATCAAGGAATTCCCACCATCCCCACCAAAGGAACATCATGATTGGTGATAGTTCTGGGTTCAATTGGTAATTATGGAATATAACTAGTTTGGTTTTCAAGGCATTGAATGTAACCAGCCAGTTTTATCCCCACTGAGATGTTAGAGCTAAGTCAGAGTAGAGATCAGCTGCCATACTGATCCTAGGGAATAACATTTTTATAACTGGCAGACTGTACAGATACACTAATCTAAATCAAAAGAGCTGGGAAGAGACATGTTTTTGACAGGTATTATGCTATTAAGCATATATTAAATCACTTATTCACAATACACAGACATGAATAAAAGCACAGGTAAGTACATACTTATTTGCAAACAGACTCAAATGGAATATAGCACAAGGTGAAGTTTCAAGTAAGAGTCCCATGTGTACCTGATACTAGGGAAAAAAATTGCTTAAACTTCCCCAATATTTTCCCTTTTGGGACACTTCAGGTTCCAGTGATTAATCTTATATCATCCCGTTGTGAAATACTGTAGTGTGGAATGGCCCTCTAGAGGTAAGCTTGTTGTATTTCATTTTAAACCCATTGGGATTCTGGCTAGGCACTGGTACATAAATATGTATCATAAACAGAAGATTTAGGTTTCTACTTATTGAAGAAACAATAGACATCTTATATATAAAGTACACTGTGTCTCCAAGCAACTCCACCACTTCCACTGGTACAATTTCAATGATTCATAGCTTGTTCAAAAGCCCTAGAAAAGTTAAGCACAGGAAATGATTTTTATTGAGCTCAAATTTACGGTTGCCAGATTATACAAGGTTAAAAAAAATATTAATATATTATACTAGCCATTATCATTGCTTTCATGGTTCAAAGAGAGTAACTCTTATTTTCCTTTGTATCAAAAATTGCAGTGCAGATTTTATTATAAACTAGCTTAAAAACCACCCTATCGGGAAGCATTTAAGCTAGCGCCCATGAGGACTCTTGGTTTGGCCATCATCACAATAGCTAGGGAGGAGTAGATGCAATAGGCATCAATAGAACTCAGAATTGATCACTGCATTTGAGTATTGAATTAATGCTTAAACTTACCTTTTAAAAGTTCAACAATAATTCTTTTGCTGCCACTTAATTTAAAGATGATCTGATGTATGTAGATCTTTATTTTCCATACAAACAAATATTTTTATTAAATGGGTAACAGAACAGAGACAATTTATAAGATAAAATTAATATAGTGTAAAGATGGGAAAATAGAAATTAGAATACATTCAACATTTGAAGAGTTAAAGAAACAGAATAACTAATTAAGTAAAACATATATTATGGAATCTATACAAATAAATGCAAAATTGGAGCTCATTTCTCCCACAAATTCTGTGATTTAAAAGCCCCAGCTCTACACACAGTATTTACTCTGTCTCCCCACTAGGACAAGATGTGACACAAGGTCTATTTTTTAGGTGGGGACCTGAGCGCATATGCCTGGGACAGGAACAAAAATTCCCATCAGCACCAGCAACCATCAGTTGCGCTGGCTTTGGTGCGAGCACCAATCCCTCCCTCTGGTGCAATGGGAGTGCACAACCTCAGGCAGCTGTTTCCCAGGGCTGGGCACACTAAAAGCTCAATATCTGTATTATATATTATTTACTTCTAGGTAATATCACTCTTCAGGTTTAACTAATTTACATATTGATTTTAAAAAAGTCTATTTCATTAATTAACTGTCCTTTGTTACTGTTCTTTTATTCAAGGATTGTTTTGTTTTTCATATCAAAAATAGTTCTGTTTAGGAATTTCATCTTATACAGTGCATAAAAGTATTTGAAATTTGCATTTTATTTACCCATCAACAAGTTGGCATCTATTTGTAAAACTTTCCTTAACTATAACAAGCCAATTTACGAATGTAATGTTCATTTAAAATTTTTGTTTCAAAGATTTCAAGTAGTGAATATATCTTACTTTGCAAAGCGATAGTGAATGAATGAATCCTGCTAGTTATATATAAACTAGTTGTTTTTACCACTTGTAAAAACCAAAGGCAGGATTTATTGAACAACTCTGTCAAAGCTTTCATTAATTATATAAAAGCATAAGCTTAAAAGAAGTAGATGCCAAAATTTCTGTAATACATTTTATCATGTGATTAGATATAGTGAATATATTGGGTTGATGTAAGAACTACTTCCAGAGTTCTATTAGATAAATCTTAAAAGAATATTAAGTTTACTCATTTCATTGTTTGGACATGCAAACAAAATAAGAAAACTTTATAGGAAAGTCTTGGCTGACAATCAAGGCTGCTGCAAGGGTTTCATGCACCCCCCCATACTCTCCAAAACTATGCTATACCCCACCAACACACTCCAATTTTCATAAGGTAGCGTTCACATAAAATACAAATTTTATTGTAACTGAATTATGTGCAATAACGGATCATATCCAATATAGTTGAAGAATTCTAGAAAACAGTTCTAGAAAAACTCAAAATAATTACAATGTGTCTAAATACAAATTCAAGACATATCGTATAAATCATTCCATTTTAAATAAATGGAAAAAGGTTTTGTGATAATTTTAAACATCAATTTGAGATTTTTCTTGTTAAAAAGTTGAATAATTTTAACACATTCAACATTATGGATAAAAAATAGTGAATTTCATAGTGTGTTTTTTTTTTTTTTTTTTTTTTTTTAAGACTTAGCACGGATTCACGAATTTGGACAAAAAAAAAAAAAAAAAAGGCATCCCAAAATTACAGCAAAATCCATGAAAATTTCCATCCTTTAATGGTTGGTTGTGCTTAATTTGTAATGAATATAAATGTAGATAGAAAAAAAAGCAAATATTGATGATGGCAAGCATCATAAAGCACTGTCCATGGCCCCCCAGTCAGGTCTACCACCCTGGTCGGGAGGTTTTGGAGTAGTACATACAATCATCAGTTCAGTTTTGTGCTATGCGTGATACACACGTAGGCGATGATGTATCTTTCGATACATGACTGACGAGGCAGTTTTTTTCCCCTGCAGTAGGTTGCCATTTCTTTCTGCGATAGACCAGTTGCCCTTCAAGGCTCTAGAACCAGGTCTGTCCAGCTAATTACCCATAGCTGGGGGTGGGGAAAGAAGAGGATTCATACCTTTCCCAAGAGTATTAGCACATAAGTGACTGTAATGGATTCAATTTGAATTCAAACTCGGCTCTCAGATTCCTCAATCCAAGCCACTATTCATTACTCCACCATGCCTCCTGCATAGCTAAATATAAAATACACATTCAAATCTTATCTGGGGAAAGTCCAGAGAAGCTAGGATCACTATATGCAAGCATATGTCAGAAATAGTTTGTAAAGTTTTTATTTTAACCTTTCAAGGACAAAGAATGTCTTGGAAGACCTAAGAATTTAAAAACGGAAAAACAGACCAACATTTGATGGATGACACAGCATAAACAAGAGATGAATTTGCAGAAAAGTTGGAGGTTTATCAGTTAATTGAAGTATCTCATTTAGAAGCTATACAAAAAAAAAAAAAAATCATGAGCTCAGAAAATTAATCTCACATGAACTTTTGGAAGTAACATTTTTTTCTGAATTGAGCAAGAAAAATAAAAGAAATTTTAGGACATGATAACCTAAAATGAAACAGGATTTATTACAATACTAAAAAAAAAAATGATAAAAACGACAGCTATTTTGAAGATATCTTTCAACATCTTAAATGGAATTTATTTGGAGGGAAGAGATTGTTTTCTGTATTTGGTGAATTCAAAAGGAGTTTGATAATTTTTTTTAATATGTTGCTGAAACCTGAGAAAACCTATTGCTGAAATGAGCAATTGGTTTGTTTGAATGACTAACATATTGGAATAGAAAAGTTCTTTTTCTGGATGACAATACTAGTCCTCATATTACAAATGTGATACGGCAATCATAGAGATAGAAAGATCTTCAACATGTAGCATATTTTTAAAAGGTTCCAACAAGTTCAAGATATCAAAAAAGATATCAGAAAATCCTTTGTAGAATATCAAGCAATAAAATGCAATATAGCATAAAGCATGAATATACATTTAATGCATCCTACATATTTTTATTATTTCAAACATTATTTTTAGTGGCTACCCATGTTTGAAGTAAATTCCTCTCTGGACCTGTATACTTGAGAAGACTTAAACAAAACACTCTCCAGAAGAATTTAAACTTGAATCC